>PVKY010011964.1:0-11752 GCA_004027775.1 Bradypus variegatus
TAAATAAAAACAAAAACTTCAACTTCTGTGTGAGACCAAAGGAAGAGATGTTTATTTCGTGCAAAATCTGTATTTTCTATAGCACACTATATAATTTAACTTGCATGGTCACTTTATTCAAACACCATAACTACATGGAACTCTGAACAGGGAGTGAGAGCTGGTTGGATTTTACATGTTAGTGTGAAGCCCTTATACTTCCCAGAGTAAATCGGGCAGAGAATAAAAATGTATTTGCAAAGCCCCCTTGATGACCTGGGGAAAAATGTGGAAATAGTAAACTTCCCCACTGGGGAATTATCAATGTTTTCACAAGCATTGGGGACCAACCATTTAGAAGGCTGAGCCTTTGATCTTGGGGCTTGCCCTTATGAAGCTTGTTACTACAAAGTTGAGGCTAAGCCTGCTTATAATTTTGCCTGAGTCACCCCCAGAGAACCTAGTTTTTTGCTCAAATGTGGCATGTCTCTAAGCCAACTCTACAGGTATGCTCACTGCCCTTCCCCTATGTGGGACATGACTCCCAGGGGTGTAAATCTCCCTGGCAATGTGGGACATGACTCCCAGGGATGAGCCTGGACCTGGCATCATAGGATTGAGAAAGCCTTCTTGACCAAAAGGGGGAAGAGAAATGAAACAAAGTAAAGCTTCAGTGACTAAGAGATTTCAAATGAAGCTGAGAAGACATTCTGGACGTTCTTCTTATGTGTTACATAGATACCCCTTTTTAGTTTTTAGTGTATTAGAATAGCTGGAAGGAAATATCTGAAACTGTTGAATTGCAACACAGTACCCTTGATTGTGTAACTTGAAGATGATTGTAACTATATAGATCACACTGTGTCACTGTGTGACTTTGAAAACCTTGTGACTCACATTCCCTTTATCCTGTGTATGGCACATGAGTAGAAAAATGGGGAGAAAAAGTAAATGAATAGTGGGGAGGAATGGAGGGTGGAATGTTTGGGGTCTTCTTTTTTACTTAACTTTTATTCTTATTCTTTTTTGTGTGATAATTTTAATGTTTTAAAATTAATTGTGGTGATGAATGCACAACTATAAAATGGTATAGTGAACAATTGATTTTACACTTTGGATGATTGTATGGTATATGAATATACCTCAATAAAATTGAATTTAAAAGATTTAACAAATAATTACAATTGAAACATTATATGGATGCCTTTTTCTTATATTCTAACGTATTATAGAATAGTCAAAAAGAAATTCCTGAAATTACAAAAAACACTGAACTGAAAATTGTAAAACCTCATGCCTGGCCCTGCCTGTACCACCTCATCCTGTTCTACAACTTCAGAATCTTATAAACACCAAGACATCCATCTAATGTTGATGAAGGTTCTTCAGTCAACCCAGAACTAACCACTGACTTGTTATTGTAGTGGCTAGTGTAGTTCTAGCTTAGCTTCACTCCTTTACATTTGTAAATTGTAGTTGTTATTGTAATGGTAACAACTCAATCTCTCATATTTGAATCCATAAAAATCCTAAACTCCTTAGGCTCAGGGAGACAGATAATATGATAGGTCATCTGATCTCTTGGCTTTACATAGAAACAAACTCTTTCTGCTTTTGAAACCCTGGAGTCATAGATTGTCTGCTATGTGCATCAGACAGGGTTTAAATTTGGTGACCCAGATGTGACATCAGTGTTCACAAAGAATAAGAGGTCTGACTTCCTGAATTACCAGACCTGTGGCAGGACAGGTACGGATGGTAACTGAGCATTTTGTGGTGACTAGACCCTTTCAGTCTACTGGCTCAGCAACTGAGTTTTCTTCTGTCCTGCTGGGACCAGAATCCTCAGCACTTTAAAGCTTCAAAGGAAGAAGTTTCCAGTCCCTGGTCCAGACATGTGACCAGGTGCATGGGTCACTAAGATGAAAGTGAGTTGGGAAGGGTTTTACAGGGCATAGCGGCCCTGAGACCTGGTTTGAGGGCCTGGATCCTGCTTCCAGAATGACACTCCCTGTAGAGACTTCTGCACCTTTTGCTTTCTGAGTACAATTCTGTCAAGGCACTGATCTGAATCTGTCTGCTGAGTATACTCCCCAAATACATTGTAAAAGAAGTAATCCAACAATTAATTGGTATTTTGAAATTAAATAATTGTTTAATGTCTGTTTAAATTGTTAGTTGGTTTGCTTGTTTGGAACTGTTATGTACCCCAGAAAACAAAACGTCCTTTTAATCCTTTCTGGTGGGTGCAGATGTATTGCGGGTGGGACCTGTTAAACAGGATGTTTTCATGGAGATGTGACCCTGCCCATTCAAAGTGGGTCTTAATACCCTTGTTGGTGTCTTCTATGCAAGGGTCAATGGCAGGGACATTTCGGAGCGAGTTCAGAGAAGCTGAGGGAGAAACAGCCAGAGATATTTTGGAGACAGAGAGCCATTTTGAAACAAGAACTCAGGATAAGACCAGCAGACATTGTTGTGTGCCATCCCATGTGACAGGGGAACTCTGATGTCCTCGGTATTTCCTCAGAGGAGGCACCTACCTCTTGATATCTTAATTTGAACATTTTCATGGCCTTAGAACTGTAAATTTGTGAATGAACCCCCATTGTAAAAGCCAATCCATTTCTGGTATATTGCTTTCCAGCAGCTTTAACCACCAAAACAGATTTTGGTACCAGAACCGTGGGGTGCTACAATTTGCAAATAATAAAATGCTGGAATGGCTTTATAAAATGGTAAGGGGAAGATGCTGGAAGAATCTGTGGGATGCTTAAAAGAAAAAGCCTGGATTGCTTTGAAGATACTATTGGTACAAATAGGGATGCTAGAAGTTCTTTTTATGAGAACTTGGACAGAAATGATGGATGTGTCATAGCCAACTGGAAAAAAGGCAATCCTTGTATTAAAGTGGGCAGAGAATTTTGCAAAATTGACTGTTGGTGTTAGATGGAAGGGAGAATTTAAAAACAATGAGATGGGATACTTTGCTGAAGTGGTTTCCAAATTAAAAGTGGAAAGTGTCGCCTGGTTTCTCCTTGCAGCTTATAGTGAAATGTGAAACGAAAGGGATAAGCTGAGAATTTAACTCTTGGGTACAAAGAAACCGGAAATTAATGGTCTTGAAAATTCTGAGCTTCCAGAAAGTGAGACCCCAGAGGCTAATGCTCCATGTTTTAAAAACACATGGAACCAGTCGGCCACGTCAGGATGAGCTAAGCGTGGAAACAGAGTTATCTAGAAAGGATTTGTGGAGAGTTCTATTGTCTGATGGTTTTGATTCCTGTAGACTGCATGCTAAACCAAAAAGTTTTTTTTGTGTGTGGGATCTGTATAAACAGAACCACTGCCAGTCTGGACTAAAAGGGACAGAAAAGGGACAGATTGAAGGAAAAAATGTCTTCAAAGGCAGAACCATGGAAGCTAAAGTCTGGAGTCAAGAAACCTCAGGCCGGGAAAGCAGACCCACCCATGCACATGGAAAGCATGAGTTGTCCCTGGAGACGGAAGTAGATGGAACACATTCCCTGGGGATTTGGGGAGAGCTTGGCCACCACCCCACTGTTCACACAGGGGAGAGTCTGTGTTCCAGAGATGTCAGAGAGCCCAGATGCTTCCCCGGTGATTGAGGAAAGTGGGGCTAAGAACAAGGTTTTGTTCCCAGTGTACAGATATATTGGAGCAATCACCCCAGGGTTTGGAGAGAACAGAGCCACTGTGCAAGCCCTTGGAGTGAGTGGGGCTGCCATTCTCTCAAGATCAAAGGATAAAAACTCATTCTGTAAATGACTCTCAGATTTTGAAATCTAATGGAGTTTGTCTTGCAGTGGATTTAAATGCCTGCATACTCTTTAGATGGCTCAATAAACCAATTACATATTTAATTTTGTTTTAGAAAAATTGCTTAAGGAGCTCAAATCTGAATATTAGAAGCAATTTAATGGAATTTTCTGATTTTGAATGGTGTAAATCACATCATAATTTCTTGCTCTTCTTTTGTGGTTTTTATTTCAATGAAAAGCAAATTCCCATTTTCAACTTATGTAGGTAAATCTTCATTGTTATTTTATTCTCAATCACTAAAAAATCAACCTGTATATATTTTGCTGCTGTATGGTAATTCTTTAAGACTTTAAAAAGAAGGATGTTTTTAAGAAATTTGTAAGCAAATCTTCTCACATGTTACAGGAGATTGACATTACTTGTATTCGTCTATTGGATTGATAGCTCAATCCTTCCTTACAGTTTTTATCAATTTGCATGGCTTTTTCTAATTTAATAATATTTTCTGAAGGGGAGTGTACCAGTTTCAATATATTATGTCCCCCAGAAAAAGCCATATTCTTTGATGCAATCTTCTGGGGCAGATGTTTTAGTGCAGATTAGACTGGAATCCTTTGAGTGTTTTCATGGAGATGTGACTCACCTAACTGTGGGTGATAACTCTGATGGGATCATTTCCATGGAGGTGTGGCCCCACCCATTCAGCGTGGGCCTTGATTACTGGAGCAGTTTATAAGCTCAGACAAAAGGAGCAAGCTTGCTACAGCCAAGAGGGACACTTTGAAGAATGCACAGAAGCTGAGAGAGGAGCTGAAGCTTACAGAGACATTTCGGAGATGGTTTTTGAAAGCAGATCCTTGCTCTGGAGAAGCTAAGAGAGGACAAACGCCCCAAGAGCAACTGAGAGTGACATTTTGAAGAGGAACTGCAGCCTAGAGTGGAATATCCTGGGAGAAAGCCATTTTGAAATCAGAACTTGGAGCAGATGCCAGCGATGTGCCTTCCCAACTAACAGAGATTTTCTGGATGCCATTGGCCATCCTCCAGTGAAGGTATCTGATTGCTGATGTGTTACCTTGGATATTTTATGGCCTTAAGACTGTAACTGTGTAACCAAATAAATCCCTTTTATAAAAGCCAGTCCATTTTTGGTGTTTTGCATTCCGGCAGCATTAGCAAACTAGAACAGGGAGGTTAACCATTATTCAAACCCTTCAGTAGGTTATCAGGGCATAATATATCTTACTTGAAGACATATTATACATATGTCAAAATTCCATATAAATTAAATACATGAAGTTAGTAATCCTGACAAAATATTAAATAAGAGCAGTTAGTATTATAATCACACTAATTGAAGAGAAAATGTGCAATAGAGAGGGTGAGCTCTCAGTAGCACAACACGACAAATTCTGAAAACTAATAAAAGGTGGTGCTCAGGGTCATCCTCAGGAAGGCAAAAAAAGAAAAAATAATTTCCAGTTCAAATAAAAGGTAAGTGCTACTATTACACATCTCACATCAGTAAAGGGAGCAGAGAGAGGCAAAATAATAAAAAATCTGTCACCTATCCACTCAACTCTCCCCTTCAAGCACATTATGCTACTTCCAAGTTCAGAAAGGATTTGAGGGGTAAGTGTCCAGACTCTCAGGTCTCTTCACATTTGGCACTTGCATTCCATTTCCCTCTGACAGTTCCCACTTCGAAAGAGCCTCAGATCCAGATTCTGCACTGATATAATTCCAGCCTTTGTTGTTTCTTGGTGATCAGATACTGATATTACAGGTCTCAGACAATATCCCTTCCTGTTACTGATAAAGTCTATAATTAAGGATAGAAATATCTTGATCATTCTTTCTGAGAGCAGTCATTTGGTAAAATCTCTTAAATTATATGGATCATAGATTTCACTTATTCTTAAAATGAAAATCTGACTTACACTACCATCAACCACACTTCCACCACCATGATATACGTCGTGACCTTTTCCAATCTTCATGGTGTGCACAGAAACCTCATCCCTCTAGACTTTGTGATGGAGTGATCAATCACAGTCTCTTAGAAACCACAAAAAGGGATCCACTGTCTTACTGGCCCATAACTTTTTTCCAGAAAGTGATAAAATCTCCCAGAAACTGTGCTTTTCCCTCTCTGTCGTCGCGAGGCTGGGCGTGTGGTGGATTACACTCCAGCTTGGCTCTGGACATCTCGGCCTCCCGGCTCAGCGCTTCAGCGGCCACAGCAGCGGGCGGCACGAATCAGGTACTGGGAAGGAACAGGTGTTCCTGTTGAAGGTACCAGGAGCTCAGGGCCCTGAGAAGGAGTCATGTCCAGAGTTAATAAAGAATGGAAGTCCTTTAGTAGCTCGGGTATGGCTGCATCCACATGCACTGAGCTGCTGACATCCCCAAAGTCAGAGACAGGTGAGAGGAGCCTTATCTTAACAGGTCACCTTTCGGGATCTCTGGCCCCAGGAGCTCATGCACACTAGAGCCTCAGCTGCTTCGATGTCTGTCTGCTCCAAGGTGCTACAGGTAGACTTTTCGCTGTCATGCGGCTTCCTCTCCGGGATCCATTCACATATGTCCATAATGTCAACGGTGCCCGCGGTGCCCAGCGTTTGCCTGACGCTGGCGGTCCCAGCGCGCAAAGCAGCCGCGGGGGGGGGCCTGGTGTTTGCGAGCGGCCCTGAGCTCCGGCTGCCAGGGCGCGTGGAATCCCATATATTTTGAAGCTTATAGGGATTTGCATTCTTTAGGACATCAGCTAAATGTGACTTGAAGAGACCCACACAGGATGGTCTTTCTCTTTCATGGTAATAAAATATACACATTCTGTAACTATGAATCATACTTTCTTCCTTGAAAATTTTCATCACAAAAATTTCTATTTATATAGAGCCACACTGATGACCACAACTAGGGAGAAATTTGGTACTTGCAGGTCCTCGAGGAAGTAAAGAGCAGTAAGGATCCTCTTCAGATTTCCCACAGTACCCAGAGCAAAGCAAATCCACCAAACATTGGCACCTCTAGACAAAGGCATAGGGTTGCTTTGGGCACTTTAAGAAGCATAACAGAATTAAAGGACCAAATCTGTTTCCCTTTATTTTATTCACAGGACTCACCTAATTAGAGGCATAACTTAATTAGATTAATCTTGATTGGCCTTCAAGTTAGTCAAGGTACATTCCCCAAATTATATGACATAAAAAGAGAGTTCACCTTCCAAACAGTGTTTCTGCCAGGGAAAGAATAAGTTCCAATGCACAGTGAAAAAATCCTTAACAAACAAAAAAAAATTGCCTTCACTTTTTTTTTTTTTCCAATTTGTGTATCTGGTTCTAGTGAGTATTGGAGAGAATTTTCACCAGGAAAGAAATGTTATAAAAATTATTTACTCCGTTTGTTTCCAAAATATGCACACATATCTTTACACACAAATTTATACAAATAAATTCATATATATTAATCCACTCATTTATTGTTTGATTGATTTATATGCACAATACACACATACATATATACAAATATATGCATATGTTATTTATTAATTTTTTTCAACTTCCCACATAATTGCTCAGTGCCAACTCTACCCAATGCTCTGTTAAATGAGCTATGAAGTGTAACTATCAAGAGGCATCTTGAGACTTCATACCATGAGGACACGCACAGAGGTGGTCTCTGAGTCAGAGTGCATATTGCCTCCGCTCATGGTTAGCCACTGCCCAAGGGGCTCAGCTCTGAGAGCAGCGGTGGCACTGGTGAATGCACTCATTCATATTGTACATTCAATGCATCCTGTACATTAGGGTGCATGCAGTTGCTCCTATTTTGGAAAATGGAAATATCTTTGGAACAATCTGCCCTTCTTTCTTTTATTCTGTTCTAAAAAGAATGTGATATTTGTGTGTATGAAATCATACCTGATACCCTATCTTCCCTTAACCCTTATTCAGGGACCTGCAGGGACCATAGGTTTGTGGCCTCCTCTCCAGCTTCTTTCTAGGGCCTTGCAGGGTCCTGGTTCCAGATCAGGGGGTTTCCACATTTTCCCCACCCTTCAACTCTCCACCTCCCACCTCAGCCTCCCCAGCATTTTTCTCAGAGTCAGAGTGTAAAGATCCACAGGTGGAAGTATACAGGAGGGCTTTCCCAGAATACATCAGTTAACAATAGGAAGGGTAATGAAAACACTCAAGAGATGGGGAAATCCAGTCCCCCATTTCTCCTAACCAAGGAAACTCTACAAAACCATTTAAGAACCACTAGTTAGAGGGAGACATTTTATTTTATGTTTTCCATGGGAGTGGTCAAGTCAATGGGATGCTAAACAGATTATCTTGCTATCCTCGAGTTCATGGTTAAAAGGCAGCAGTGGAGAGATGAGGACCAAAGTCCAGGAGAATATGGATTTGACATTTCAGCCATGGGTTATGGGCTCAGCATACTGCTGCAACACTGCTATACCTGCAGGTTTTTATAATTAATTCATTCCAACTCTCCCAGGTGCTTCCCAGTGGAAATAGTCTAATGTAACACACCAATAGCAGGAACATAGAGAGGTGATTTCGTTTGCCTTGTCACTACTACAAAGAAGAGGATGGAAAAATATGGATGAACCACACAAATTACAACTCTAAAGTAAGAATTATTGCAAACTGAACCAAGGGGTTACTCTCATATGGCAAAGTGTTACTCTGAGGCTGGCTTACAGGTTTTAAAAATTCAGAATAGATCATAAAAGCCTTAAAATGGAGCACAGGTTCTATTCTGAGCTCTTTAATTTGTTCCTGCCCAAACCTCACAGTAGCCCTCTGAGGTTCTGTTTTCCTCCTCTTTATATACAGATGGTGACAGAGATGCAGAGAGCTTAAGACCCACTCCAGACACAGTGACAGGTGGAGACCAATACGCAGTGCAGCAACTAAGACACTGATTACACCTTGTAGGGTGTCAACATGATGGACTCCAAGGAGCTCAGGGTGGGTCAAACACTATGATGTAAAGCCTTTCAGGAACGTGTTCTCAGTGTAAAACAAGCTTTGCAATTCTGATTAACTTGTTAATTGTTCATTCCTGGGGACAATGTTTCCATGGCATAATAGCAGCAAATGTGAGAAATTCGCAAGAATGAAGAACAAAATCGTTTCTTTACTTGCACCATGGAACCCCTCCAACCACCATGCCAGTGGGCCCCTGGCAGGGATTCCTTGGGGCGTGTTCCAAGAAGCAGGCAGTGGAGCAGGGGCCTCACCCACCTCTGTGGTCAAGCTGCCCCTTGCCGGGTCTCTTTGACCCCTGCAGCTCTGTGCATCCTGGGCTGGGAACACTGGGTTGGGCCTGCCATGCTTCCAGCTGGCAACGAGATCCTGGGCAGATCACCTTCCTTGAGGCCCAATAAAGTCACCAACAAACCCTGGACATCTCCCAACCGGACAGGGTGGAGGGTTGGTGCGATGGCGGTGGGGAGGACTCTGGCTAAGCGGGGCCCCCACAGGGAGTCCCATGGGAGGTTACTGACACCCTTCGTAAGCCACTATTTTTCCTGGGATTGTCCAGAAGGCGGGGGTGGGGATAAAACTCTGATGTGGACAGGGGAGTCTTGGGCGTGGGGTGCAGGCTCCCCAGATCCTGGTCCTTCTGCAGGTCCTTCTTTCTGAACCTGCGATATTGTCGATGTTCCAGAGTCCACTTCACCCAGGCTCAGTCTCTGGGCACTCAACTGTCTGAACACAGTCTCATCGGGAGGGGGCGCATTTTCACTACGAAGCGGAGCCCGGAGCTTCCTGCGCTGTGGACCCCCTGCCGGCAGAGGGCGCGCGAAGCCGCCTTTTCTGACGAAACCGCCGAAACGCGTCCCTTGATTTCCCACACGCGCGCCGCCTCGGCCGGAAGGAAAACACGTGGTTCCCACAGGACCCACGGAGGAGCGCCCGCGGCTCTGGGTGACCTCGGTCCGCACCCTGGTAGCGCCTGAGCCTGAAGGACTTTGGTTCCGGTTTTCCGGGGTGTTTTTTTCTGTAGAGCGAGCACAGAACTGTCATTTTCTGCACTGTCCCCTGGGGACATGCTCTATTTTCTCAGGCAATATTTTAGCGAGAGGCGTTTTACCAAAGTATCGGCTCATTGAGGGCGTTGCCACCGCGAAATCTGGTATGCTGTGGGACCTCTTACTGAATCAGGACTCGCGGACAATCCCGATAGAGATTCGGAGAGAGGGGAAAGCATTTGCAATACTGACAGAGAGAAGCCAAATATTTCATCTTTCCACTGGAGCAGCTGGGGGACAGGCCGGGCCTGGCTGAGCCATATCAGAGCTCGAGGGGCAAGAGAAAATGATGCTCCTAGTTATACGCCTTTATTCTTTCTTTTATTGGTTATTTTTTCCTGGATTGCTTGCATAGTTGAAAAACTGTTGAAGAGTTTGCAAGTACGGGTAATACAACTCCCAACATTAATTTTAAATGTCATTTACCCCAAATTCCAATATTTATAATAATTTTACTTTCCTGGCTTTAATGAAAGCAAACTTTTGAGTAAAAGTTTTGAAATATACTTCTAAAATTTTTTTTGTTTTCAAATGAAAAAATTGCCGCGTTGTTCAATTTCTCACGACCAGGTGATGATCTTAAATTACTTTTAAGTTTAGCTTGCTGAAATGTCTTTTGTTTGAGCGTGACTGATACTACACTATTTACATGGATAGATGGATATTTAGAGGTGATACTTGCATAGCAAGCGAATGTCCTAAGTCCCCCTGAATTGTAACGCTTTAAATTTGTTAGTTGTTTGTTATGTGAATTTTACAAGACATGTGACTTCCAAGCTAGGATACATTTGCACCAAGTAAAATTCATGCATAAACAGAAATCAGTTTTCAATGTTCACAACAGGATTGTAATTTTCAATATGTAGCATTGCATAGTGCTTAAAACTATTTAAGATGAGATTTTAGCAGGACTTATCAGTTTATTGAAGAGCCTGTCAGAGGCTGATTTTTGTATATCAGATGTAGTCATTGAAAGTATTTTTTTCCTGTGGAAAATTCAAACTCTGACTGCAGTTATTTTAATTTTGCATATTTCCATGGGAAAGTAAAATCAGTATGTCTACAATGTCATCATTTTGTTTATGCCTGTTTCCTGTAATGATATTTCAAATGGTGGTTAACCATTTTCAATTTCCTTACTTTTCTCTTTCTCTACTTTCAAATTTGAAAATGTGTTAATATATGTAGTTAAATTTTACACTAATGAAATACACTGAAGGGGGATAGGCTTCATAACCATCCACCTTTATGTATTGTGAGGATTTTTTGTTGAGATTTATTAACTGATTTCTCTAGGTTCAATATATCATCTCACACTAATAAGTTGCATAAATATTTGTAATCTCTTTTCAATAAGAAGTTGATTTCAGCATGGCGTGTTTCTTCATTTATACCATGTATACATTAGATATTTATATAAACATTCAATAAATGTTAATTTGTGCATGAAGTGCCCTGATTACATTTGCTCCCCCCACCCCCCAGCTTGGCACATAAAGGTAAATTCTAGCATTTCATAACCCCCAGTACTTCCCCACCTTGCAGATCCCTGCTGTGATCAACTCATTACCTCGTAACCCCATAGTCACTACTATCTCCCAAAAGACTCATGAAGGGGAAACAGATAGAGAAATGATCCCCTGAAACACACATGCACAGACAAAAGAAAGCCAAGTAAAGAAAATCTGAACTAAGGTTTTGTCCCGACCGGCGGGACAAAGTCGACCCTGGACCTGAAAGGGGGAGTGAGAATGGGGAGGGGCAAGAGACGCAAAGGAATGGAGACGACAAAGTTCTGATCAAGTCTCTCAAGTCTCTCTCGTTTATTGAGGAAAATCACAGGATTTTTATAGGGGATGAGAGGGAGGGATACAAAAGCGCGCGAAAAAACCCACAACCAAGCAATTTACCATTGGCTTTTAGCTACAACTTAGGCAT
>PVKY010011965.1:0-11754 GCA_004027775.1 Bradypus variegatus
TGAGGAAGACGCCCCCAGGCCCATGGCCCACCCAAGTGTGAGGTCCTTCTGGGGTGGGGAAGGGTTGGTGGAGGGAGCACTGGCTGAGGTGATCTGGATGCCTGGACCCCACTCCTGAGAGTCACCCAGAAACAGCCAAGGTCAGCGGGCCAGAAGAAGGCCCAGTGCACGAGGCACCCTGATGCACCCAGGAGCCCAGGACAGCGGGCTAAGGCACTGGTCACTGTGGGAGCAGACGCAGGCCTTCCAGCCCTCAGGACATGGTCTGCCAGCCAACCAGTCACAGCACGAGCTGAGCAAAGGAAAGAGCCCCTGGACTCAAACTTGGGGCCAAGCCTGAGCGTGGTGATCCCCTGCCAAGGAGAGGAGCGAGCACTCTGCTATATTTTTAACAAAATTAACACGTGAGGAGTTCCAATCCTGAATTAAGAACTTTTCCATTCTTGTCTTCTCTCAAAAAGTCACCTTTTGAAAAGAGAACAGGGAAATATTGTGCCAGTTTGAATCCATTATGTACCCCAGAAAATCCTATGTTCTTTTAATCCATTCTTGTGGGAGCAGACCTCCTATGGATGGGACCTTTTGATTAGGTTGTTTCCGTGGAGATGTCACCCACCTATTCAAGGTGGGTCTTAATCCTCTTAGTGGAGTCCTTTATGAGAGGATAAAAGGCAGAGACATTTTGGAGAGAGCTCAGAGACGCTAAGACAGAAGCCCAAGACATTTTGGAGCAAGATATGGAAACCAGAAGCAAACCCCGGAAGAGGACTAGCAGACATCACCATGTTCCTTCCCATGTGGTAGAGGAACCCCAGATGTCATTGGCCTTTCTTCAGAGAACGAATCTTCTTGTTGATGCCTTAAGTGGGACATTTTCATGGCCTTAGAACTGTAAATCTGTGACCCAATAAATTCCCATTGTTAAAGCCAATCCATTTCTGGTATACAGCATCCTGGCAGCCTACACTAAGGTCCTGCTCCACTGCAATCCTCCTTGGAGAGGACATTCTCCTCTTGCATGGAATCCAGGTCTGCCTCTTTCTTAGTTTACCTGCTCCTCCCTTGGTGAATATGACCTCCAATAACTTCCATAGAAAGGTGCAAGGAAGGTAAACTTCCTGAGCTCTTCAACGTGTGAAAATGTCTTTGCCAGTCCCTGACACTTGAGCAATGGTTTAGCTGGATAAGAAACACTGGGATTCAAGACTGTTGGTGAACCAAGCTAAACCACTGCTGGATACAGAATACTGGGATTCAAATCATTTTCCCTCATAATGTTGAAGGCCTTGCTCCCTTGTCTTCTAGGATCCAGTGCAACTGATAAAAATTCTGTCAGTCTGATATTTATATCTTTGCAGGTTATTGGTTTTTTCCCTCTTTTTATGTCTTTGAGAATGTCTTCCCTTCCATTTTCCCTGTTTCTTTTGGTTTCATGAATGCATTGTTGTTGTTGTTTTAATTCATTTAAGATACTAATCAGGGCTTTGGTTTGAGTTCTTGCTTAATTTCATTTTACTGTATTTATTCTTGCTGGGTTTTTTTTTTCTTTTCTTGCATTTCATGGGTCATCTGAAAAGCAGACCTGACAACAGAATTAGAAGTGAATGAAATTTATTGGCAGTAATGTCTGTGAAAATAACAGGGAGGGAGGATTTCCAGCTTGCCTCCAGATTCTGAACCAACCCATCTGTGAACCAAGCCTGAGATTTTTCTTCTTCATTCAGCAGGTTACATTGGACCCACCCATGGAGCCACAGATGCAAGCTGGGGGAGGGGCACTGGTCCGCCTCTCATAGGTGATGTGGAGACTGGGATACTGCTCACACAGCTTACTCATGCCCTCTGGACTTGCTCAGGGTTGATCCCAGATAAACCACTCTCATGTTAAAATGGATTGCCCCTGGGCACACCCAACTTTATGACTTGGTGGATTGTGATGATTAACTTCATGTGTCATCTTGTTTAGGCTATGGTGTCCCGTTGTTTGGCCAAAAACTGGCCTACATGTTGCTGTGGAGGAATTTTGTAGATGTGATTAGCATCTACAACCAGTTGACTTTAAGTAAAGTGGGTGGGCCTTGTCCAATCAGTGGGTGGGCCTTGTCCAATCAGTTGGGGGCCTTAAGAACAAAGCACTGAGGGTTCCAGAGAGAGAGAAATTCTATCTCAAGACTACACCTTCCAATCCTCTCTGAGCTTCCAGCCTGCTGACCTACCATACAGACTTTATACTCAAGACTTCAACATCCACTCTTCCAGAATTTCCAGCCTGCCAGCTTCCCCTCAGAAATTCAGACTCAAGACTTCAACATCACTCTTACCAGAATTTCCAGCCTCCAGCCTGTCCTACAGAATTTGGTCTTGTCAGCCCCCAATCCACAATCACATGAACCGATTCCTTAAAATAAATAGATTCATAGATACCTTTATATATCTGCATATATCCTGTTGGTTCTGTTTCTCTGGAGAACCCTAGCTGCTATATGAGCTATAAACAGAGATATGGGAAGGTCCATCACCCCTTCGTCCATAAAATGGCCAAGAGCAGTGCTGATCTGCACCACCCCTCCCCCCATCCACTGGGTCATTGGTTTGGATTCACTGTCTTGGCTGCAGAGTGGGGGTACAGTTTCAGAGGTTTCCACTTAGACTTCCCTTCTACAATAGCGCCTACCCCACACTCCATGAATCCAGCATGACAGTTAAACCAACTGCCAAATATATCAATCATAATTTCATATTTGGAATTAGAGAAATGACCACTGGGTGGGCCCCTGGACCAGGGGACCTGCTGTAAGATGAACTCTGACCAGGACTCTAACAACAGCTCTCAGTGATACCTTGTGTCTACATGAATCAAGACCAACTTAGACTCTATGTCAAACAGCTCTGAAATATTTGAGTATTCCCTTGTATCCAGTGTTCAGTCACCCAAGTAAATGGCCATAGGTCTCTTGGAGGAAAACAAAAACAGGGAAGCATCACAGTATATACTTCCAGGAGCCTTTTAACTCCTTTCTCCACCATCTTCCAGGCAACATTTCAACTTCACTTCACTCCACATGGTACATCACTTTCTCCAGGACTCTAAAAGCCACACTATCAGCAAGTCTGCTCCACCCATTGGTGTCTGGGCCAGGGTCTAAATCCTGTGCCCTGAGAGGTGCCCTCAAGTCAATAAACATTGATTACAGTCTTAGGTTCTTGATCAAGCTTCAAAGCTCAATCCCAAGTACCTTCTATCTCAGTGCTTCTCTGGGTATCTGCTGGCTGATATTTGTATCTCCTCTATGGTGCAATCTCTTCTCCTTTATCAGGCCCAGCATGTCCCCAGCCTGGTTGTGCTGGTATTTAACCCTATTTATTGAACTGGCAGCCAGGGTAGGAGATGGGGCAGCCCCTGAGGGGTGGGCTGTCTCAGCACTGTGGGCTCAGGGGAGTCCCAAGAGCCACAGTCTTTGTGGGCATCCACCCAAAATTCCTCATCCCTGGTTCAGGCTTTCCCAAGCAGGGCCCTTGTTCCAGTTTGCTAATGCTGCCGTTATGCAAAATACCAGAAATGGACTGGCTTTTATAAAGGGGGTTTATTTGGTTACAGAGTTGTAGTCCTAAGGCCATATCCTATGGTTATAGGATACTTCACTGAAGGAAGGCTGATGGTGTTGGGAAAACCTGTTAGCGGGGAAGGCACGTGGCTGGCATCTGCTGATCCCGGGTTGTGTTCCTGCTCCTCTCTCAGCTCCTGTGCATTCTTGGTTCTTTCTCCCTGGATGTTTCTCTCTAAGCACCTAGAGATCCTGCCTTAGCATATCCCAGGGAAAACACTGGGCTTCATCTCTTAAGCATCAGCACAAGTTGGCTGTCAATGGCCACCTCCAAAATGTCTCTCTCAGCTCCATAACCAAGCTCCTTCTGTCTGAGCTCTTATAGGGCTCCAATAAACTAATCAAGACCCACACTGAATGGGTGGGGCCACACCTCCATGGAAATAATCTAATCAAAAGTATTACCCACAGTTGAGTGAGTCACATCTCCATGGAAACAGCCTAATCCAAAGATTCCAACCTAATCAACACTGTATTAATTAGGGTTCTCTAGGGAAACAGAATCAACAAGAGATATTTATAAATATAAGATTTTATAAAAGTGTCTCACTCATCTGTGGGAATGCACAAGTCCAAATTCTGTAGGGCAGGCAGCAAACTGGCAACTCCAGTGAAGATGTCTGATGAACTTCTCAGGCAGAGAACTGGCAACTCCGATGAATGTGTTCGATAAACTCCTCAGGAATGAACTGGCAACTTTGATGAATTCCTCAGGAAATGTGTCACTGTTTAGCTGAAGAAGAAGTGAATGTCCTCTATCTGTCTCACTTAAAAGTCTTCAAATGATTGGATTAAATCCAGCTGATTACATACTCTCATTGTGGAGGACACACCCTTCATGGATGTAATCTGTCACAGCTGCAGCCAGCTGATGATTTAATAAACCAGCCTTGAAGTAACGTTTAGGCCAGTGCTTGCTGGACCAGATACCTGGGTACCATCACCTGGCCAAGTTGACACATGAACCTAACCATCACAAACACTAATACATCTGCCCCCACAAGACTGCATTAAAGAACATGGCATTTTGGGGGACATAATACATCCAAACCGGCACAGCCCTGAACTACCTCCACTGAGCAGCCAATCATCACTGAAGCTCGGCAGCCCTATTACAAGATCTTGAGTTTGCTCCTCTGCTGTGCTGTCTCCCACTACAGGAGATAAGGGCCTCTGTGCAAGCTAATGTGAGGCCCTTCATTTTTAGGCTCTATGTGTTTATTAACCACCCCCAGTTTCCCATTATCCCTCTGTAGGACATCAGTGACTCAGGAATAAGCTGCATTTCCACTGTGCCTCTGCACATTTCAACAGCTGGACTCATCACACTAGGCAGAGCATTTCCCTTCACTGGGACATTCTTCCAAGTCAGCACCACTAAAATCATCAGCATCTGTGCCACCACTCTGTGCCAGGGATTACCCATAACCCCAGGGATGTGGTCCTCCTTGCCAGCCAGGCTGTGGGTGATCCAGTCCCTAAACCCAATTCTTGGGTCCTCTGCAAAGCAGAAGCAAAGACAGAAATGCAAGAGATTTATGAGATATGATCCCTGGGAAAAATAAAGGAGAGAGGGAGCAGGAGAAGACAGGGAGAGACTTCAGAATGCAAGGCAGGTCTGACACCTGTGCCTGGAGATGGGGGAAGAAGGAACTCAGACTATGGTGGATTCCTGAGAAAGTCTCCACCAGCCTTTGGGGGAGTTCCGGTACGAATATGGTCCTTGGAGGATCCCACGCTGGCCAGACAAGGAGAGCCCTGGTACCACTGCCCTCCTCTGCTGGTGGCTGCCCATGGAGCCTAGGCCTCAGCTTGAAAGCGAGGCAGAACCTGAAGGCATGCTCAGCCAGAGCCCATCAGCAAGCTGTGGGCTTTATGGGGGGCTCGCTCTGGAAGGGAGATCTGGCTGCCACGCCTCCAGGGCAACCACATCTGTCTCTGGATTCTCTTTTGCTCTGATTTTTTTATCTGATTGTTTTCCTTGTTCTTCCCTTTTACATTTCCAGCTTTCCTTAAACACCTGGTGACCACTGGCTGGCTGTTTGCTTTTAGAGCAAGGTACAAAAAGCTGCTTAGGAGCCCTGGGGTTGGAAGAGGGGCTGGTGGCTGGTGGACCTCACAGAAGGGCATGAAAACTGGGAGTAAATAGTCACCCAGGGGAAGGAGTCAGCAAATGCCTCACCAGCATCCAAGAGGAAAGTCATACAAAAGAAGCCACACCAATGTCTAGACCTCCCCAGACAACTCATTGCTGTACTTTTTATCAGTAGCATTCTCCCTGTGTTGATAGGTTGGTTGGTTGGTTTGCTTTGCAGGGGAAGGTGCGGTGGCCTGGGAGGGATGTTTGAGTGCCAGGCATTTGCGGGAAAGGAGAATCAGTGCACCTCCACTTAAGCCCCTGCTTCAGGTCCACGGCCTTCATCCTTCAAAGGGGCTCCATCCTGACACTTTTCTTGAATCCCCAAATTTGGAGATCTCACCATTGCCCATCATTTGTTCCATCACATGAAATAGGACATAAGTGAACATCCAAGTGGCACCTTCAGATCCATAATGCAAGCCCCAAAGAGGAAAGTCATTCAAAAAACAGTTTCTGGCAAAATGATCAATTTCTGAACTCTCCTCACGTTCTCCTCACTTGACACACAGCACCGGCAATTGGGGTTTTGCTAGTTTTGGACAGAAACAGAATCTGCACTATTCCATGAGAGGGGCTGTGTACACACACAGAGGGGGTGGGGTGGGGAATCTGGGGGGGATTTGCTCAGCCCCAGGAGACACAGACCCCTGCACTGGGCAGAACCCTGCTCACCCTGTGACTTGCTCCTGCACAGTCACCTCGTGGGATAGACACCTCCATGCAGGGCATTGGTATGAAAGCAAATGTCTGCAGGGGTACAGAGCAGCTCATCCAGGAAGGTGGCACCTGGGCCTCCCCTTGCCAGCAGTTGCCATGGGCAGTGCAGACTTACGTGCCTGATGAAGGAAAGAGGTAGCGAGTGGTGGGTGCAGCAAGCCCCGCAGCCCAGCTGGCCCTGCCACCCTCCGGAGCAGAGGTGACTGGTGAAACCAGGTGGGGCCACTGCCACCCCTGCTGTCAGCGGACTGCTGGGTGGCTTCCTGTGCACCAGACCTCCTGCTGGTTTGCCCAGCCTGACCCCTCCTGCACGGCCCTGGCACAGCAAAATGCAGAGGCTCGCACAGGCAAAGGCATGGGGTGGGGGAGCGTGGGGTCCCCATGGGTAAGCTGCAGTGGAGAAGAGTTCAGCCTGATATGGCACCAAGCCCCTGGCCAGTGCCTCCCTGAATCCTGACAGACAGAGCGCCATGTGGCTTGCCTTCTTTGGAGAAGAAAATACTGCATTTTTTCCCATATATTGAGCAACACCCAGTCCTGACTCTCCAGCTAATATTTCCCCAGATGTTCCTTTGGGCTGGGTTGTTACAATGTTGTGAGGGCAGCTGAACTAGAGCAAAGGTATTCAAGGGCCCGGGTAGGGAGCCTGATGACCCTACAGAGAAAAGACCCAGGCAGAACCAAAATCTGAACCAGGACCAGGAAAGGTTACCCCAAACGGCATTCCCTAACACGAAAAACAAAAGAAGGAAACTTCTGTTAGGATGCCAGCATGACAATAAAACATGATGTGGAGACAGAGCTGGGCAACCTCCATCAGTAAACTTCTGAAATGGATGTAGGCCAGATGTTCTCCAACCATGGACGTTTTTAATGTCCCTGCTATGAGACACTTTTAAAAATATACATATTTCATTCCAACAGACTCTGTTAGTCTTTCAAGTTCAGATGCCAAGATGTGCAGTAACGTAGGACACTATCGCACTGTAATGCAGTTCCAGGTCCAGCGGCCTGGAGTTAGAGAAGACACACAGGCAGAGGGCACTGCCACCTAAGACTGCTTTCACCCAGACCCCAGCCACAAGCTCGGGCATCCCAGGCCACCCACACTTCTGATCAACTGGCTACAAATTCAGGATTTCCACCACCCCCTTGGGTTCAATAATTCACTAGAATCACTCACAGAACTCGGGAAAGCACTAAACCTGACAATAATGGTTTTATTCATAGCAAAAAGGAGACGAATCAGAAGAAGCCAAAAGAAGAGATGCAGAAGACAAGGTCTGGGAGGGTCTCAAACATGAAACTCCCATGTCCTCTCCACACGGAGCCAGAATGTGTCACTGTCCTGGCACGCTAATGTGTGTTGCCACCCAGGGAGGCTCACCTGAGCTTCAGGTGTCCCAGGTTTCTATGGGATTTCATTATGTAGGCAGGAATAGTTACGTCAGTGCCCCCATGGTTGAACTCAATCTCCAGCCCCCACCTCTGCCAGGAGATTAGGCTGAGATGATGCCCCAGCCCCCTAATCACCTGGTGGTCTTTCTGGCTTGACCACCCCACCCTGAATCCTCTCCTTAGAGAGGTGTGGTCTGGGCCCACCAAAAATAACAAAAGACATTCCTATCATGGGAAATTCCAAGGATGTAGAGGTTCCCACCCAGGAATCTGGGACAAAGACCAGCCAAGTTCTTTATCACACTACAACATGCAGGCGATTTCTTGGGGGAGCCACCTGTGGAAGGTGAAGGGGAGAGAGCAGGAGAGGGAAGAAGGGAGCACCTTGGCTGGGATGCAGGTCTGGCACCCGGGAGAGGAGACAGGGCAGGAAAGAGGACAGGGCAGTTGGAACCTCAGGAGAGGCTCAGCCAGGCCAGTGGGAAGTTCTCGAGCCTCAGGAATGGGCCGCAGCAGTACCCCATGTGCTCAGTCCCTGGTGGGGGCAAGAAGGCAACCATGGACCAGGAAGGGCACTGGCGGACGTGGGCACGATCTGCTCCTGCAGCAGGAGAGTCAAAGGCGGGCCAGGCCCCCTGCACGACGTCGGCACCGGCTGTGTCCTCTGCCCGTGACCCTCTTACCCGCACATCTCAGCTCCAATGCCCCCTCCTCTGAAACCCCCATAGCAGGTAGCCCCTACCCCAATCGCTAACAACATCACCCTGGGGCACTTGTCACCAGCAGAAACGACCTTCTGGGTGCAATCTGCTCCTTTGTTTGTCAGCTCTTCTCCACCACAATATAAGCTCCTTGCAGCAGGATCTTCGTCCGTGCATCAGCCTCCAGCCCCTGACACCTGAAAAACAAATTTAAGGCACTAAAATATTTGTAGAATAAAAGGAAGAATGAACAGAGCTCTCAATTTGACAAATTACTACATCGAAGCAGGGATTTTGAAAGTACAGAAAGTGTAACTCATCGACTTAGAATAACAAATATTCATATTTCTGCTTGATTGATATCACATGGGCAACTATTCTTTCCCAAAATATCATTTATTTCTTTCAAAAAATAAAATTGCTTTATGCACTCAGTATGAGTGTAGCCATTATAACCCACAGCTCTGGGAACACTCTCAATTTTATTATTTTCAGTAGAGGGCTTGTGACAGGAGAACTACATGTGGTATTATTTTTATGCCTCTGTTAGGCTTTCCAAATAAAAAGCATTCCTTCATCAGGGAGGGGAAAAACATGTGATATCAGGTCACAGAGCCTAATCTCGAATTCAACTATTGTAGATGAGAGTTTAGCATCAAGGCACATTAATTGCCAAAGGTATCAAGGAGCTGTCAAACCTAGACATAAAACTATTTTCACCTTACAATGTTAGATAAACTGTCCCCTCTTCTCTAAGGACTTCATCGGCAAGCAAGAGAAATACTTGGGGCAGACTAACCAGGAAAAACGGAAACCAATTGTGCTAGTCAGGATTCTCCAGAGGAAAAAAACCAACAGGAGATATGTATGTACGTAAATGTTATGGATTTAGTGTAGCAATTAGCTCAAGGGACTCTGGACATGGGCAAGTCTGAATTCGATAGAGCAGGCTGCAATTTGGAAACTGACAAGGTGTAGCTGAATTCCCCAGGAGAAGCTAGCTGGCTGAAGCTGAGACAGGAATTCTTCTTTCTAACTGCCGAAATCCTCAGTTCTGGCTTTAAGACCTCTGACTGTTTGGAAAGGGGACTCCCCTCATTGCTGACAGCAATCTCCTTTGTTGATTGTAGATGTCACTCATCTGTGGTAGATGCAATCAACCGACTAGTGCTTTAAATTCCTGAAATATCCTCACAGTAACCATCAGGCCAGTGCTTCTTTGACCAAATGACTGGATACTATGACCTGGCCAAGTTGACACATGAACTTAACCATCACACCCTTTGTAATAAGAAACAGCCTCTGTGAATATTTCATTTTAAGACAGTGATATTATGGTTTTTAATGAAGAGGGTTTTTTTCCCAACTAAGAAAAAAAAGTCCAAATGCATCTACTACTGATTGTAAGTCCAAAGTCTTTCTCATGAAACTCGGTATATCCATGATTCCAGAGAAATGTAGAACCTGTGAAATAAAAATGGCTTGAGGGAGGAAAAGAAGCAGCTTACTAATCAAAGAGAACAAGATTATGCTTGGAAGGTAATGACTTTGATTGCATGTGTGACTTTTATTTTCAAAATGGGATGCAAGGAAGAGCAGTGACTGGTTGGATTGACCTTGACCTTGACCTTGCTCTGCCCTCCTGCATGGCTCTTCATCCCTTCTCCTCCTTCCTCTCTTGCTCCAGGTCTGCTTTCCAGGGCCCCTCAGCGGTGGGGTATAGGCACCAGCTCTCCACCAACAAACCATCAAGACCCTTTTCACTGAGGGCCTTCCAAAGAGGAGATGTCAGTGCCTTGGGTAACTTCACAGTGATGTGCCACAACATCCCCTTCTGATAAACACCCCTCATCTGCTTCCCCAGCCAAAAACGAACGCCCACGTTTGCCCAGGCCGTCACGCTGCGTTCCCACTCATGACCCTTGCTCCTTTGTCTCTTGTTCCCACATTTCTCTGAGAGGGAAACCGAGGACTGAAAGATTGAGGAACAGGCCTGGACCCACAGCCGGGAAGGGGTGGCGCCCACCTGGGATGGAACATCTGCCCTTTTATCCTCCCGGGCTGGCTCTTTGAGCCAATGCTTTGGCACTTGAGGGGCTGGCACAGTAACGGTTCATACGTTCATTCGATGAGTCACAAGCACTTGCCCAGCCCCTGGCCCTTGCCCTGTTCTAGGCCTGGGGTACACAGGGGTGAACAAAGCAGGGCAAGCCCCTGCCCTCCCGGGCGGGCATTCCAGCAGGGGGAGAGGACGACAGGCAGCACGGAGCTTCCCGACCTCGTCCGAGCGCTCACTGGCCACACTGCACGAGGCAGGTGCTCTCAGCCCTCCCTTGGCCCCCCAGGCCAGGGGCCGGGCCCACTTTCCCTTCCAACCAGGACGGCCGAGGGGCAGCAGCCCCAGGAAGGAAAGCTCTCCAGTTGTCCCCCGAGATGACCCTTGCCACGCACGCTTCCAGTGTCTCAAGGAGCCAAGACCCCTCCCTGGGGAGGGTGCTGGAGACAAGTGATCTGGGACCCTCAAAACCCTCAGGAAGGATTCCCAACACAGGGTGCCAGTGGGGTTTCTCTGGGTGGTGGTGGGGCCATCGTATTCCAGTATTTTCTTTCAGGCCTGCCCTTGGAGGGGCTTCTTGAAGAGCATGGAAGGAGGGGCTGGGCCAGGCCCCCAGGCCCAGATGAGGGCTTCACCGAGCACCAGCACCACCGGCTCCTCTGAATTTTTTTTTTTTAATTTTTGTTCAGTTTTATTCAAACACATGCACATAACATACAATCATCCATGGTATACAGTCAGCCGTTCACAGTATGATCATCTAGTTATGCGTTCATCACCACAATCTATCTCTGAACATTTTCCCCATGTCAGAAAGAATCAGAACAAGAATAAAAAACAAAAATGAAAAAAGAACACCCAAACCATCCCCCCATCCCATACCATTTGTCATCTAGTTTTTATCCCCATCTTTCTACTCATCCATCCATACATTAGACAAAGGGGGTGTGATCTACAAGGTTTTCACAATCACACTATCACCCCTTGCAATCTACACCACCATATAATCATCCCCAGGAGTCCAGACTGCCGGGCCGGAGCTCGGCAGTTCCAGGTATTTACTTCTAGCCATTGCAACACATTAAAACCTAAGAGGTGTTATCTATATAGTGCATAAGAATGTCCACCAGAGTGACC
>PVKY010011966.1:0-11753 GCA_004027775.1 Bradypus variegatus
CAGATTTTTGGAATCTTCAACTGGACAATTCCACTGGCAGTTGCATTATCCTGTTTTGGTGGTCTTAATGCCTCCATTGTGGCTGCTTCTAGGTAAGAGCTGTATCTTTTACTGGGAAGTATTGTGAGGAGAATGGTAGGGGATGGTAGGACTTGCAGAACCCAGACTTTGTTACCTGCACTCCAAATGATATCCATAGTCTGTTTGCTCTTTTTATTCTCATTGGCAGCCTCCTGCCTTCACTAATCTTAATATTGAATTCTATTCTATATTCTTTTGAAGATGGGATGACAGAAGGGGAGGGCTGGGTTGCAGGTGAACCAGGCTGCACCCAGTGTGCTATAATTTTATCTCAACTTCTATCTTACCTAAAATAGGCTTTTCTTTGTGGGCTCAAGAGAAGGGCATCTCCCTGATGCCATCTGCATGATCCATGTCGAGCGGTTCACACCAGTACCTTCTCTGCTCTTTAATGTAAGTGATCTCAAAGATGAGGGTGAAAACAAAACAAAACAAAACAAACAAAAAAAGAATATAAAAAGAAATAAAACAAAAAAAGATGAGGGTGAAAGCCAGATAAAGCTTGTGGGGAAGACTTCAGTAACAGCAAATATGATTGTTTAAGCTCCCTGAAAGCTTTAAATGAGATTCTAGTAGAAAAACTATTGATGGAACACCCACCTTGGGCAGGGCTCTGTCCAAACTGCTGTAGTTGTTGATAAGAATCTTTATCTTTTCTACTGAATGGTAAGCTCCCCTGGTCCAAGATAAGGCACAAAGAAGTACATTTGGTCTTAGGCAAAAGGTTTTCAAGAGATTGTTTTGAGCTGTGCATTACAAAGGGTTAACTTGGCAGGTTTGAAGGATGGGCTATTATTGACTTTTAATAGAGGTACTGAAATTGGGTAGTAAAAGTGGTGGGTACAGAAAAGTAGTCTGGGGACTTAAGGGGATGGGTTTGTCAGGGATAAAGGAGAGTGAAAAGTACCTTAAATAACAAAAGCCCTGACAGGAGCTGGCTTGGACTTGTGCCTACAGGGTGTCATGGCACTGATCTACTTGTGTGTGGAAGACATCTTCCAGCTCATTAACTACTACAGCTTCAGCTACTGGTTCTTTGTGGGGCTCTCTATTGTGGGTCAGCTTTATCTGCGTTGGAAAGAGCCTAACTGGCCACGTCCTCTCAAGGTAACCCACTTGCATCCAACCTCTGTTCCATCTGGAACAGTGAGAGCTGCTGCTACAGGGGATTATTACAAGTTTATTCAGAAATCTTTATTTAGGACTCAGTGGTGTGCTGAGATGGAGGGGATGGAACGCTGAGGGCTCTGAGCTTCATGGGAGGTGGGGGTTATTTTGGCTGTTAAGAATCCCAAGTTGTCTAATCTCCAGTTGTGTTTCCTCTGTGCCCTTAGCTCAGCCTTTTCTTCCCCATTGTCTTCTGCCTCTGCACTATCTTCCTGGTGGCTGTTCCGCTTTACAGTGATACTATCAACTCCCTCATCGGCATTGGCATTGCCCTCTCAGGCTTGCCTTTTTACTTCCTCATCGTCAGGGTGCCAGAACACAAACGACCTCATTGCCTCCGAAGACTTGTGGGTAAGCCTTGGATCCTAAAGCGATCTCAGCTGTTACATGTTTGTTTACCTTTTCTGCAAATCTAGGCTCCCAAGTCAGTTGCCATAGCCTCTTCCTGTTATCAACCCTACAGCTTAACTTAATTGCTCCCCCCAGCCCTAGCCCCAGTCCCATTCAGTGCCACTTGAATTGAACACAGCTGACTTCTTCCCAGTTTTGACCCAAACTTCTCTTTGCAGCGTCTGCCACGTGGTACCTCCAGGTCATATGTATGTCAGTTGCTGGAGAAATGGATTTGGAAGATGTGGGAGAGCTGCCCAAGCAACAAGATCCCAAGTCTAACTAAATACCACTTCGAATCCTGGGATGTAGAAAGCAGGGGCTTCTTGTCTCCTACTGGCTGGAACCAAGGAAGTTAAAAGGATAGATCACTTCTTTGGAGGAACCTATCCAGAAACCTGGTCTAGGCAGCTTCAACAACCTCTGAACTTGCTTTTGAGATACAGAAAGTAATTTATTTGTTTTGCTACATATTGTTCAGGTGTTTTAAAAGGATGGTAATGCAGACTGGAGGGGAGCATGTCAGATGTGGGTTTGCTTGTTCTAGTAGCACATCTCCAGGTGTTAAGATAATCTTTCACTCTGGGTTGTGCCTACCCTCACCTTCTTCCCTTTAAAATGGCCAGTAATGCTCCAAACTTCCTGTCTCCTTTAGAGAGACATGAAACTGTCATAGGTGCTGAACAATAAAAGAGGTATGTTCCTAAGCTTTGTGTGGCTTCATTTTATATAGTGCCTTTGGGACAATTCCCATCAGTCTGGCAGAAACACTGAAACATCTTATGCCTGAAAGAATCTGAGCATTTTTTCCCTCACCAGCCAGTTACTGAAGACTAATGCAAACACTCTCTACACATGCAAGGCAGACAAAAGAACACTGAAACTGCTGCATTAAAATGTTAGGTCATTACACAAAAACGACATCAACTTCCCTTCTTCCTAATATTCACTAAGAATTTGAACACATCTATTTCTTGGAAGAGATTTTATAGGTAATCCTAAGATCAATAAATGGGATGATTATATTTAGGTACAATCTCAACTATTAGTCATTCCTCTATGATTACAATGTGAATGTGGATGGGAACAACACATCTATGGGGTGGGGGTTTAAGGTTATAACGCCAAGTTAAAAATATTTTAAGACACTTCCATCTTGCTGTCCATGGGAACTCAAGAACAATCACTACCTAATCCATTCTTTATTTTTCTGAGGCATATGACTCATTTCCCTGTTAGTAAGTATCAGGAAACAGCATGTATACAAAGGTTTACTAACTGTGTGGATGGGATGATCACCTGGCTCCCAAGTGTTCTCTTTTACAGTCAGGTGCAAGAGCCTGTAGCAGTTCACTTTTAAAATGAACATTTCCATGTCCCACAGTTCCTAGACTGGGATAAGGACACACATTCAAGCCTTGTTCTGAGGATAAGTCTTTTGACACAGAGTTCCTGCTGGTATGAGCAGGGACCACAAGTCAGCCAAGTGTATCACGCCAGGGCTGCTTTGACTTTGGTTTGTTGCTGCTGCTGCTTTCAAGGGTGGTGGAAGGGTGATTCTTTCCATGCTGTAGCAGAGGGTTGTGAGTAAAGGTCTGTCGTAAAGGACCTGGAGGAAGAGAAAACAAATCTTGCTGAACAAAGAAAGGGAAGAAATAAAGGACAGGATTTAGCCTGAAAAAATTGTTTACCCTTGGCTGCTAGCTCCAAGTGATTCTGCATTCGTTGTTCACGCTCTCGTTGCTGATGTGCCATTTCGGCATTCTTCCAACCTGTTTAAAGAGAAGGAAGACAATCAGTCCCATGCTCACTTTTAGGCCACCTTCCCCTGGTCCTGTTCCACAGAGGATTAGCTCTTACCTCTTTTGAAGCTCTTTATGAAGCCTTCTCGTGGAAGCAATTTGTCAGGGTCATGTACAACATGCTGGGGGATTTTAAGTACAGTACGTACAGATGGTATCCGGAGGCAGGCCACCTGGCCCAGGGAAAACAAATTGGAGGAAAGCCAATACATGAACACTGCCTGGATGAGAATAAAGAGAAGGTACTCAGAAGCTGTATCCCTGATAAGCTTGCAAGGAAGCAGCTAGGTTAAGTGGAAGGATTTGGAGCCAGTCCCTATTCCTTTACCTACCGAAGGGAAATGGATGGTTACGGGCAAGACAGCCAGGGGCATCACTCTGATAACATTTCTCATCCACTGGAGGTCAGAACTTTGCATACCTGTCTCAGCACCTAGCTGCCAGGACCAAAAAAAAAAAAAAAAAAAAAGACAGAGGGAAAGAGTAATAAATATACGTGAATCTGACTTTAATTTCTTACCCATCAACTCTATTTCTCCAGGGAGGGAAGACTGACCATTTTGCACAACTGTCTGCTCCCCACATATGGTTCTCTAGAGACATTAGCTTTGCAAGTCAGGTACTTGGCCAACTTGGGCTTACCTCAAGGACACACCACATTGTGGCAGTGACTACCAGTGGTAGTACGTAGATGGGGTCAGATACTGTGAGATCCTGGAACCACCAGAGGCCACCTGTCTGCAGGCTGGGCACAGGAAGGTTGGCCATCTCTCTCAAGGCAATGAAGAAGGATATGAAGATTGGGGCCTATTACACAAGATAAACAGTGTCAGGACACTTCTTAATCCTGTGCTCACATTTGAACATCTATACTTCCTGAAGGGGAGGGGAAATATTTCACTACCCCACTGTTGAAAGCCATGTGTGAAATCACTAAAACCTGCCTTTGGGGGAACTGGGGCACAGGAAGCACAGAGGAAGCAATTTGATGAGTTTGGGATAAAACAAGGAGAGAAATGTTTTTGCTTACCTGCGTCAGAGGTAGAATGAGAGGCTTCAAGAGTTTCACATCATGCTTTTTCTGGTAAAGAGTCATCTCTGAGGAGGCCCTGTAAACTGTGAGGTGAGGGGTAGTTAATGGTCAGGCTAATAGGGTGATAGAGATGAATATACTCATCACCTGCTCATGACATTTCTAACTGACCCTGTCCAGTTACTGGAAGCATTAGGCCCAGGAAGCAGGTAAGTCTTTAGAACTTGCCCATCTGTACCAACTGATTTAGGTTGTTCCTTTCCCACAGCAGAATGTCAGGAAAAGTGCAAATGTGGTCCTCTCCATGTTCATCCTGCAATTGACTCACATTCGGCCTGGTCTCCTGCCAACTTGGCCTCTCTGATTCGAGTGGAGAACTTCTGGATCTCTGGCAAGTGGTTGTGGATCTTGGCTGCCTCTCGTTGGCCCTTCACAATGAGAGGAAAAATCAGGCAGCGGATAAGGACCGTACCTGAAAGACACCAACCAGGATTGGAGCAAAATTAAAAGTTCTCTACTGCTGAAGGTTGAAATTTTTAGGTTCTCCTGGGAGTCTCTCATAGCAGCCTTCACATTGTGACTCATGTCCAAGAGGCCTAGAAGTTAAGTGCAGGGGGACAACTCAGTTCCTTCAAGGCTCAGTTCTCTGCTTTGGCATCACAAAAGACTGGCATTGACTTCTTTAGGCAGGAATCCTGCCTGTTTCTTTGAACAAAAACATGACAGAAACTGCTTTTTCAAATTAAGGATTTCAAACCTCTCTATTATCAATGGAACTTTTTGTACAATTATACGTGTAGGTCCAATATACATAAAGATAAAATCAAGCTGCTCTGGGGGAAGAAGATAACCTGGCTTAAGGATTGTGTATGCTTTGGCCTTTGCCTTACTCAGTCGTACCTTTACATAAATCGGGGACTCCCAGGAATGAACTTTGAAATTCTGGAGTAGGAGGTCATCTGGCAACCTATTGCTTAAGTTCCTTCCTCTTTCTTTTCTTATACTTCATATTTCCTGATCATTCCAACAACATTTATTTAGTTTATAGTATCTGTAGGACATGCAAGTAGGTCTGGGTAGGAGAAATGTGTTTAGGAAAGAGAAAGGAAGTAAGGATGGAGGCTGGAGTGCCTGCATTAAAAGGGAAGATAGAGGATTGGGCAATGCAAAGGGTATGGTGTGGTCAGAAAGACAAAAGGAAAACAAGGAAAAAACTGTAACAGAAGCCAAGGGTAGATTTCAAGGTCTAAAATGTCTAATGCAGACAGGGCTAATATATAAGAAAGAAAAGTAGATTTAGTCACAATGCCACTGGTCGTTAGAATGAGGTGGTACTAGTAAAAGCCAGGTTGCTAAGGGTCAAAGAGTGAATGGGAAGAAAGAAGTAGGATGCAGAACACTGTTTTAAATACAGATATGAATGGAAGGAGAAGGGTAGGGGAATTATGGATCAAGAGAAAGAATTCTGCCCCAAGAAATATATGGTATGCTTGAGTATGTTTATATATTGAGGGTAGGGCAGTAATGAGGGAGAACCTAAAGACAGAGGAGAGAAGTCAAGGTATATGAAGAAACAAAGGAAACAGAATCCAAAGCAGAGTTGCATCCTTTTACAAGGAGCAATGTGAGTGGCTTCCCAACTTGGGGGTTTTAATTGCCTGATCTGACTCTCCATTCTCCTAAACCAGGGCAGCTTCATCTTGCTTGCCCTGTGCTCACATTCAAACACCTATACTTCCTGAATCCTAGATTCTCATTATGTACTTTAAGGAACACAAGTAAAATGCATCTAAGTATCATAAGCCTCTAACCCTTATTTGAATCATCTGCTTTTCTAAACCCTAAACTTTCCTTGATCCACTCACAGAATTGCCATCTTTAAGGTTCTATCTACAGTTCCCCATTTCTACTACCCTTGTCCAGGATATATGCCTCTTACATGCAGTAATGGCTCCCCACCATGGCAGGCCCAGGTCAACATGCATAAATTCCAGAAAGTTCTGAATGAGTCCCACTGGGGTGTATGATCCCAAGCCCAGTTCAGTGAAGGTTGGTTCTGCAGCAGCTTGGATTACATCTGCAAACTCTCCAGGAGCCACCTCAGTCACCACTGTGGGCGAAGGAGTTGCAGGAACAACCGGAGAGGTCTGGACCTGTGCGAAAGGAAGCCATATGTAATATTCAGTGTGGGAACATACAGAAAGGCCCAGGGTTCCAGAGAAGAACCAGTGCTGGGTTCTGTTCTCGATTCTACTTCCTACTCTCCCGGGTTTAGCCTACAGCTTCCAGAGAATGCAAAGCTTAAAACCATCATCTTACTTCTCCCGCTAGGTGAAAGATGTTACTTGGAGTAAGACCGTATGACCTCCCTTCATGGTGGGTAGTTATTTCTTTTAATTGGGAAATTATTTCTTCTCAGTGTTACCCCAACTTCACTCATTTGAACACCACCTTCACGATTTTTGCCATATTGGAATTATTCTACTTACAGTGTTTCTTTAAAATAACTCACTTTTCAAAACCCAAATACTTACTTGACCTCATCCTAAGAAATAATGTCCAAGAAATCGCAGATTTGAATAAAAATTATTTTTCTAATACACATAAACCTGGAATCACATCTCATATAATTCCTTGATTTTAACATAAATCTCCCTTTCCCCATTGAATTGAAAGTCCATCCCAAGCCAAGACGCTACCATTTTTGGGAGCTGCGCAGAGTGTGGACAAGAAATGCTCTATATTCCCTCCCCCACTCATTCATCCCCAGGAACAAAAAAAAATAAAAACAAGCCAACCAACAAGCACCACTCTTAAAATTGCAGGAACGAGTCTCCTCTTACCTGGGCATCTGCAAACGAGATGGCAGAGGTACTGAGGCAGCGGGGACTGGGGGCCGCCAGGAGGACGTAGTGCGGGCGCCGGCAGCAGCCGCCGGCTGGGAACAGGGGTCCCGCGGTCAGAGGTTTCCGGGACCAGTGCGAGGGCCTTGCGACGCTGTGGAACTGAGCAGGTAAGAGGATGATGGAACGCCTTAATCGAGAGCAAAAGTCTGAGCATGGGGGCACAAGGCATTCATTATGCCCATTCCCCACGATGCAGGCAGCCTGGCTACCACAGTGCTACTCTCCAAGCGTAGATGGCTGTCCCGAGGGCATGCAACCGGTGAGTGCAGAGCGAAGCTCGAGCCTGGGTTTCCTGGATCTCAGTTACCGCAGACCCACCCCGGGGCCCACAGAGCGAGAATGAGATGCCCTTGGCAGGGAGCAAAGCCAGAGATTCCCGGTAATAGACATCGACACGGGGTCGCTGAGTCCGCTGGGCCGAGAACATAACCTTCCCGCGTCCTCTGGGGACCCGAGGTCAGGAGCCGAGAACATAACCCTCCCGCGTCCTCTGGGGACCCGAGGTCAGGAGACGCACGTCCCAGTGAGCTGGTCAGAGTCTGCTTTTATGTCCCCAACACGAACTTCCCTGGGTTGGGGCTGTAGGGATGGAGGCCCAGCCCTGGGGCATTCTTACCTGACGGTGTAACAACAGCAAAAGCTCCCGGCGTCCGCACATGAGACCCAGCGCCATTTTGCCAGGAAGAGACTTGCGTTCGCGCTTGCGCACTCAGAATCGCAATCCCACGAGAGGAGGCGGCCCTTTTGAAAATAGGTTTGAAGCCGGAGCTGTCGTCACGGTTTTAGTGGCAAAGGAGAATCGAGTTTGGCGCCATATTTGAAGTGGGTAAGAAGATGCAGAGTTGTCAACGAACACGTAGAGGATCTTTGCCAGAGGCTGAAGCTTAAGAGCCATGTAAACGGCTAGCGTCTTTGTTGGTGTAAACCCGGAGAATGTTTTTCTCCTAGCCAAAGCTATTATCCTCAGATTTGTTTGTTAAAAATAGCCGCGGGACAGTTTTGGCTATGCTTGGCATTTTTCCCCCCTCCTCAAAATGTTCGATTCTTATTGCTAGATAATACTGTATTCATAGACTCAGTGAAATTTGAGGGTAGTTTGGAGTTTGACGGACAAAGTAGGTCTGACAATCAAGAGGGCCCGGCCGGATGTTAAAGTCGTTTGGGTTCAAATCCCAGCTGTACTGGCTTTACTACCATGGACAAAGTTTTGAGCTTTCCTGGTGGATAATTGTGAGGATTAAATGAAATGATACACATGGCGGTACTGTGCCCACGGTAAGTGTTAGGTAATTGTTACCTGCAACCGTGAAGGGACTATTGTAGTTTTTCAGTCTCAGTACAGGAAGGAGAAAAGTGAGCTGCCCTGTAAGCACGTTATTAACAACCAACGTAGAAGAAAAATAGAAGGAAAATGCCTAGAATGTTAGCGTTTCAAGAATGAGTATTTTTTAAAAACTTTTTTTTTTAACTTTTTAAATGTTTCATGGACTCAGAATATCTGATGAATGCTGGGATCCCTTCTGCAGAAAACTGCATACATTTACCCATGCTAAATTCTGCACATAATTTGAGGGCTTACATGTTCTGAGGCTCATTCATGGCTTCTTTAACTAGGTTAAAAACTTCTGACCTGGACCAGTCCTTTCCTTTTGCAGATGAAGGGTCAGGACTCAATCTCACTTCATTGTACTACCCACAGTCTCCTCTGACCAAGTTGAAACATGTTTGCAACTAAATTTATCATCTTCGTCCATCTATCACCCTATTCTACTGCCCCTCCCCCCTTTACTTCTTGTATTGGTATTGCTTATCCTGATAAGTGGTACTGACATGCACTCTTTTGCTCAAGCCAGAAACCTGGGCTTCATCCTTAATCTTGCCTTTAGTACCCGCCATATCCACTGTATTTGAACAGTCAGTAAGACAACTTGACCTTAAAGTTTTTAAGACCCCTTGACTTTTATCTTTAAGTTTTGGCCATTATTTAAATATTTTGATGTCCCCTTCTTCCCCCTTTTTTCCTCTGGGACTCCAATTACCAATATGTTGATATTGTCCCACAGGTTACAGAGTCTCTGTTAAAATATTTTAAGCCTTTTTTCCTTTCTGTGTTTTAGTTTGGATAGTTTCTATTGCCCTGCCTTCAAGTTCACTGATTTTTTCTTCTACAGTGTCTAATCTGTTAATCCCATCCAGTATAGTGTTTTTTTTTCATTTTTTATTGTGAACTTTAACATATATACATAACATCAGTGTAGTTTTATTTTCAGACATTGTTTTTCATCTACAGAAGTTTCTTCTGATTTCTTTTAAATGCCTTGCATTCCCTCTTCATTATATTCCTATTTTTCTTTATATTCATGAGCATATTTAGGAGATTTATGATTGCTATTTTATATTCTTATCTGCTAATTCCAACATCCCTATCATTTCTGGGTCTGCATCTATGAGGAATGACTTTTCTCCTAGTTATGGGTCATATTTTGCTGTTTTTTTTGTGTGCCTGGTAATTTTTTGTTGGGTGCTGGACATTGTGATTTTGTGTTGTTGAGTGCTGGGTATTATATTCTCTTAAAGAATGTTAGATTTTGTGCTGGCATACAGTTAAATTATTTGTAGACCAGTTTGATCTAGCTTTTGAGACTAGCTTTTAAACTTTGTTATGGTTGGGGTCTAGAGTAGCCTTTAAAACTGGAACTAATTTGCTCCACTACTAAGGTGTGGCCCTTCTGATGACTCAACCTAATGCCCCATGTATTAGGAGTTCTCTCTACTTTGGCTGTTGGGAATGCAAGTTATTCTTAGCTCTATATGAGCTTTGGTAATTTTCCAGTCTACTGATTTCTGATGGTTCATTTATTGGCCTTGGGAGTTTTACCTCACGAATGTGCAGATCAGTAATCAGCTGAAGACTCAAGGAGACCCCTCTGCAGATCCCTGGAACTCTATTTTCAGGTACTTCTCTCTTCTTGATACTTAGCCTTCCATATTCTAGCTGCCTCAGTTTCCTTGAATGCTGATCTCTGTCAGTTCCCCATCCTTGCACTGCATCCTTGAAACTGCTTCTAGGCAATAAGCCCTAGGCAATTACAGGATTCAAGTGGATTTACCTTTAAATATAACTGCAGTCTGTTTTCCTTTTGTCAAATCTCTTGCCTTTTGGATTTCCCTCCTGCCTGGATTACTGTAAATACTAGTATATGTCTAAATATACAACGTGGTAGATATATTCCTTGCTTATCCAAAGGCTATCCCCTTTCTCCCTGGCTAACAGAATCACAATTTGTACAGTTAAGGTTTAGAAGGCCTTTGCTTTTGGTAAGTAGTTCCTCTCTCTGCCCCACCGAATAAATCATGATCGATTTGAGGTAGTCATGTTAATCTCATTCTTCTTTGCCCTGATTGACCTAGAGATGGAGGCATATGATCCAGTCCTGAGCAATGAGAAGTTAGTAGAAATGGGAGGAAGGCAGCTTTTAGGAAATATTTCCCCCCCTGGATAAAATGACAAAACTTCAAGAGAAGGCTTCACTTTTCCCTTTTCCCTTCCTTCAGTGGGCTGTGTGAGGAATGTCTTGTGACTGTGAGGGGTGTTCTGGTTTGCTAATGCTGCCTGTTATGCAAAATACTAGAAAGAGGGTTTATTTGGTTATGAAGTTAGTCTTTAGGCCATAAAAGTGTCCAAGTTGTGGCATCAACAAGTATACTTTCACCGAAGGGAGGCCAATGAAGTCTGGAAAACCTGTTAACTGGGAAAGCACATGGCTAGCACCTCTTCCAGAGTTCTGGTTTCAAAAGGTCTTTCTCCCAGGACATTCCTCTGTGGCTCTTTTCAAAGTACTCCAGTGATCCAATTAAGACCCACCCTGAATGGGTGGGGCAACACCTCCATGGACATTATCCAGTGAAAGGTCTCACCCACTGTTGATTGAGTCACATCTCCATGGAAACACTGAGTCAGTAGGTTTCAACTTAGTCAACACTAATACTTCTGCCCCCACAAGATTGCATCAAAGATAATGGCATTTTGGGCAACATAATACATCCAAACTGGCACAAGGGGCAAATCTAAAGATGAAAACCTAACATGCTGAAGATAGTTGAATGGAAAAAGAAAAAAACTGAGTACTTGATGATGTCATTGAGTGGCTGCACCAAACTCAATCACCTATCTCCAGACTTTATTGTTTAAGGTAAATTGAAGGTCTTAATTGTCTAGACTGTAGGTCTCTGCCCTGACCGGCGGGGCAAAATCAAACCTGGACCTGAAAGGGGGAGTGAGAATGGGGGGGCAAGAGACAACGAAGAAGAGAGCCAAGACAAGGTTCTGATCAAGTCTCTCGTTTATTGAGGGAAATTCCAGGGTTTATATAG
>PVKY010011967.1:0-11753 GCA_004027775.1 Bradypus variegatus
TATGGTGGCTGCCTCTGCTCTCTCCCCACCCACACCCCCAGCCTTCTTCCATCCTTGGCTTCCCTTCATCACTAGCTCTCACCTGGAGCACCTGGAGCTTCATCCTCGGGACCAGCCACACCTCTGAAGGAGGATTTCCTACCAGGGAAGAGCCAAGCCAGGAGAAAGCACCCGGGCCTCACCATTTCTTTTGAATCTAATTTGGCTGATCTTGGCTGGGTTGAGGCTGTGGTTGGTTGTGCCCTAGGGAGAACAGCTGATGTGGCCTGAGACCCCAGGCTCCCCGGGGAATGAAGACTATCTACTGGGAGGGTAATATGTCCATGTGGTTGTTTATCAGCCTAAAGCTAGATGGCTCCTTCTTCCTTCAGGCTGAGGAGAAGTAGGCTGCGTCCATCCAGACCAGGAGGAAAATGTCACTCAGAAACATTTCTTTGAGAAGCTACAGTTGCTGAAACCAGCTCTCTCGCTCGCTCGCTCTCTCTCTCTCTGTCTCTCTTGGTGTGGAAAAGGTGGTGTTATGGAGCAATTTGGATGAGAAAGGAATGGCTCTGTCTTGCTCAGATCTCCTTGGTCTTCCTTTATTCCACCATTGCTGTTACTGTTATTTTCAATCATGCCAGGAAGAACTAGCAGGTTGAGTGTCCCCAAAGCCTGGTGGTGTCTGGACAGATGGCACAGAACGCACAGGGATTCCTGTTCTTGGGGTGCGAAGGGTAGTTTAGACAGGACTCTCTCCGAGGTGGAGCTGGACCCTCTCTGTGCAGGTCAGTGAGGAAGGTTCCCCACCCAGCCTGAGCCCTGGGGTTCTCAGAGCCTGCCCTGGTGGGAGTACCTGTTGCTTGAAGCCATTTGGGGAGACTCTGGGTGCTCCCCTGCTGTAAGTCTGGGGATTAGGGGGGCGTTCTCCTGTGGCTCTGGAGTCACCTGTCATTCCGCCCACTGCCCAGGGCCCCTGACAAACCTCCACAGTGTGGCTCTGAAAAAGGGCGCTCGGGGTTCACTGATGTGCGTGTACAACTTTGCAAAACTGCAAATAAGCGAGAAAATGTGTCTATTCTGGTGAAGGAAAATACACGTTTGCAGTTACATGGGAAGCATGAGAAAAAGGGAGGCTGGGGGTGGGGGTGGGAGGCCTCTCCTGGCCCAAAGCCCCACTGTAATCTCCAGAACAATTTCATTTCCTCTGCAGCACCCCAGCTACCCCAGGCCAGGCCTCAACAAGGTCAGGGATGAGACAAAGCTGGAACAGAGGGGGGCCGGGAAGCGCGGAAGGTGTCTGGGCCCTTGGCACGGTGGCCGGCGGGAGAGGGCCTCGGGCTGGCGAGGGCATGGGTCCCAAAGACCGGGCCCGGGAGAGCCCAGCCTTCTCAGGACCTTGCCGCGCCGCTCCGGGCGCTCTCCGCGCCCCTCTAGCCGGGCAGGCCGCAGGGAGCTCGCGTCGGCGGGCGCCCGGCCGGCTGCGCGCACGGGCCTGCCCCGCTTGCTGCGAAAGGGAAAAGCGGCCGGGCCGGGCGAGCCAGGGCTGCGGCGCCGCTGTCTCCCGCCAGCGGCTTCTCGGGAAGGGGCCCTGGCGGCGGCGGCGGCGCATCCCCGGTCGGCGCGGTGGCGGGAACCCGGGGACTGCGGAGCCAAGCAGGCCGCGGGGGAGGCTTCTCTCTGCGGCCCCGGTAAGGTTGGAACTTTTGAACCCTGGCCTTTTCAGTGATTGATCGCGTCCTCACCCGGGAGCAGCTCCACCCCTGCTCCCACCCCCGCCGCCGACTGGGGCGCCCCGGCTCTCGGGGTGCGCGCGTACATTTGGGGGCTGTGGCGAGTTGGGGTGGATCCGTATGCGAGACCCCTCCGCCGGAGCGCGGGTTCGTGCCTCCTTGCCTGCAGCCTTTGGGTTAAAGAGGCAAACGGCAGCTTGTCCCCGGACTCTGTCCCTGCTCTGCGGCTCGTCCGCCCGGGGTCCTTGGGAGAGAGCCTCGGACACTCGGGAAGGAGGCTCGGAGCCCCTCGAGTTAAGTTGATTATCATTTGGGCTGTTCGTAGCGAGTCACATGCTCGACGCCTTCGCCTTTGGCAATCGTCTCCCGGCTGGCGCGGGGGCGTGGATGGCCCGGGGCTGCGCCTGGCTCCCGGACGCGTCTGCGTGGGCTGGGGAGCGTTCCCCGCGCAAAGGGTGGCTCTTTCTCGTCTCCAGGTATCTTCTTGGTTAACTGGTGTAGACTAAACACATCAGTATTAAATGGGATAAAAAAAAAAAACGAAAAAAGAAAAACACGGGGGTTGAAAGTAGGGACAGGTCAATTGGACCCAAACCTGACCATACTTCTCCTCCGATGACAAATCAGGGTGTTTCCAACACGAAAATAGAAATGTAACATTCAACTGGACGAATTAATTTTTGACAGATTTACGGTGTGATTCTCTTTCACGCGGTATTCATTGGTTCTTTCCAGGCGTAGTGCGGTGCAAAGACAGAAATAGAAACAAGCACTTTCTGCTTTGCGAAAACCCCTTCACAGTATCTCCCAAAGGAAGATCAAGACACTTTGTGAATTTCCCCCAGATAATGCCTCATATTCCGAATGACTGATCAGAGAACCCCGGTATTGTTAAATAAAACGAGAGGAAGGCGAATGACGTGGGAGGCGAACAAAGGCATTTCTGAATCGGTTTGCTTGATTGGCATTTGGGAGCTTCCTGACCCCAGGGAACAGGACTCATTACGGTGTACACACCAAAACATCAACCGAGATTAGAACCCCAGATCCTGTGTTAATCCCATTTCGGTCTAAATTATAGTGGGAAAATATAAAATCCGAGAGAAGACAATTACTCCATATATTGACCTCAAGTTTTAATTGTGCTAAGTGGGAACTTAAAAGTGAAAAGCCGATATACTTTTTGTCGCTTTAGGAATAGCACTGACTGACAAGTAAAATGTATGGATTTGGAAGGGTAGGTACAAAGGATATTTGTGTGGTATTAAATATTTTATACTTATGTGGGGAGTTACCTTACTGGAGAAATATATAGGAAGCCTTTTTTTTTGTTATGAGAAAAACATAGTAACCCCCTCCACTGGATAAAATTTGTTGCAAGGATCATCAGCAAATTGATGCTGAGAAATAATTAGGTACCTTAAACCTAGGGCCCAAATTTCCATTATTATTCAGAAGTCTTCTCTACTTCTTGGGAGGGGGATTGTTTTAAATGTCAAAAGTTGCGTTAATATGTAAATTTAACACAGGAAATTGTGAGTGCTGATCTTCTACTCAAGCGGGGAAAAACGGAATGTGTTTGAGCAGTCTATTTTTCACAAAAGTGTGAGATAATGTGGCCTAATGTAAAGTAGGAATGTCATCTCTGGCAACTTCTTTTAAAAGAAAAAATTGATTCTTCAGTGGAACTTTGTCCTCAAATTTTAGGAAGATAAAAAAAACTGCGAGTCTTAGATATAGATTAAATTCAACCAATAGATCACAGAAAGACAAAGATGCAGTAAAAGATATTACAGTTATATTCTCAGACTTCTTAGTCGGCAAATTTCAGCAAGGGAATGTAACAGGAAGATAAGAAAATAGAGCAAATATACTATAAATAATGGAACAGAGTTTCTGCACAATATAGCTTCACAATCTTCTGTTTTGAGGGGTAGATTTTAATGAGAAGCCTGTGTTGCACGGGAACTAGGAACCACAGGAGTTATTTATGCAGCAAGAAGGAACAAAATTTAATTATTAGAAGCTCAGTAATCACCAAATAAACTCTGAGTTTTGAGGTTAAAAATAGACGACTATCTTCATGTTCAATTATATAGTATCAGTTGCTAATACAACTGATGTTTCAGCGTCTCAGCGCGAGCGGATACCATCTTCTATGGAGATATCTTGATATTAATTAATGACTGCTTTATTCTCATTATTCACAAGGAAAAATAGGGGTCGTGTCACATTAAAATTAAGATTATCGTAGTTTATCTGGGCTCTTAAACAAAGATCATTCAAAGTAATCATAGTTTTTGAATTAACAAAGGTAGGAAATCTATTTCATTATTTTTTTTTCAAGGACAGGATGAAGCAGAAATAAGCAAAGTTTCATTTCGAAGATAGAAAGACCCAACAAACATGTCTTCACTTTTGCAATATTTCCCTTACTAAAGAGGGGAATGAGGGAACCGTAAAAGACGTGACTTTGCAAAGTCAAGTCCTTTTTAAAAGACTCGGATCGAAATTCTTGCTATGCAACAAGGATTCAGGTTTGATTAATTTTCTGCAAGCGACGTGACAGCAGTGTTTTAAAAGATTAATTAAAATTGAAGTGATACCGAGCAGGAATTCAACCTGCAGAGGCGTCCCTGGCGCCTTGGGGGGCTTTGCAGGCGACTCCCAAGCCGGAACCGCGGGCTTTCCCGAGCCTGGGACTCAAGCCCCGTCTCCTGGAGAGGAACGCGGAATTTGGCAGGGCGCCCGCCTGGCCGCCTGGCATCCCGAGTTGGCCGCCAGCTCTCGGGGGTGGGGACAGGGTGTGTCCCGGGGAACCCGCCGCCGAGAGGACGTGGGCGCGGCTCGCGACGAGCCATCGAGGACCAGGGCCACGCTGGGAAGCCGGAGGGGCTCTGGGCAGCCTGGAGCCGACGGCCCAGGGCGCGGCGGCCTATCCTCTGCGGTGGGGGTGCTGCGGGGCCCCGGCCCTGGCGCGAGCGGGCCGGGACGCCGGGTGAGGGTGGCGCCCCGCGGGACCCTGCGCAGGGCTGAGGGCCGAATCGAGCCGCCAGGCCGCGGGGACCCCGGACGCCGCCTCCCTCCCGTGCGCTCGCCTCCCGCCCCAGCTGCTCCGCCGCGCACCCCCCACCACGCCGCGACTCTTCACCGAGGAAGAGATTAGGCTGAGCGTGAGGGTGGCTGTGCTCAGAGGACCCCGCGGCGGAGCGAGGGGGCGCTCGGGCGCGGCGCCTTCCCCAGGGCCCTTCTGGCCGGCTGCGTCGGGGTCTCGGCGGCGCCTCGGTGGGGGCTGGGGCGGTCCCCGACCCACGGCGTCGTCGGGAGACCCCTCCTCCGCAGCGACCTTAAGGGTCGGCACCTCACTCGGGCCCGGGGGGCTCTGCGCGGGAAGCTGACGTGGTCCCTTCCCCCTTTCCCCCGGCATCCGCCTCTCCCGGATCCCGCCCGGGGACGCGAAGGGACGCGGCGGCGGGAAGGGCGCCCGGAGCCGGGTCGGAGCCGGAAGGGCGGTGGGGGGCCGTCGGCGGGGAGGGCCCGGCTGGGGTGTGGGGGGGTCGTCCGTGTCCTCCCGGCAGCCGGGGACCCCGGGCCGCCCCAGTCGCCCGCTCCCGAGCGCGAGAACAAAGGGTGCGAGCGGCGCGGCCCGTGGCGGCGCGCAGACGGAAGGGGCGGGGGCGCGCGCGGGCCCCGGCCGCCCCCCGACCCCGGCTCGGGCGCCCCCGGCGCCGCCGCCTTCTCCTACCTCCCCGCCCCCGCCAGGGCCGCCGCGGAGCCGGCGGCGGAACCGCGGGCCGGCAGCGACCCCTGCAGGCGCCCGGCGCCCTCGCCCCGGAAGGGTGACCCCGCCCGGGTCCCCCACCCGCAGGCTGCTGCCCCCCGGCTCGGGGCCGGGTCCACGACGCGCGTTCGCCCCTCGGCACTGGTCATTTACGTGCGTCAGGACTGAACGCAAAGTTAGTTTATTAACAGCGGTAGGCAGCAGGAAAGGGTCGCTGAGGGTCGCTTTTGCTGTGGGTGTTTCGAGCGCAGGAACTGAGGATGAGACTGCCGGGTCCCGGAGCTCTTTCGGCGCTCACGTCCCGCACTCCGTGGACGGCGCGGCGGGGCCGTGGCCTGGAACCCCGCCTGGCTCCGCTGCGGCCCGGAACGTGGAGGGGGCCGACAAGCAGTTTGGCTTTACTTGTTCTTTAGACGACGTCTTAAAATAAGGGTCCTCCTCTGCGAACTCGAGAACTTCGGGCAAAACCTGCGAGCACTGAGCACTGAGCAGCAGGAAACGAAGGAGCCAGCCCGGGTTCCGGGACCAGCCGCAGTCATTTCCTAACTCTGGGCCTCCAGGAGAGGGGGCCCTCGGGGCTTCGCGCACACCGGGACCCGGGTCTCCCAGCAGGCCAGGGAGGGGCAGCTCTGTCCCCCCCCCCGTGGTCACCCGCCCCGTGGGACAGTCCCCTCGCCCCAGGCGCAGCTCACCTGTGCCGCAGGACTTTGCAATCCCGCCACGGGCGCGGCTTACCTGCCCCGCGGGATCCCCCGCCCGGCGCTCCGCCCCAGGGCCCGTCCGGGGAAGCGCCTGGGCAGGTGCCGCGGGGTTAGACCCGCCCCGTGGGCTGCAAACCACAAACGAAAGTCGAGAGCGGTCGGAGCTTTCCCTCTAATCCGTTTTACACCGTGAAAACCGCAGGGCTGTCGCCTGGGCGGCCACTTTTTAATTGGGAGGCAAACAGACGATAAACCAAAGCCAATGCGCGCGTGGAACTCGTTCCCGATCGCCTCGTTGTCGGCCAAACGCCCGCTCTGGGGTGAAAGGGGAGTCGACCCGCGCCCCTTCGGCGCGCTGCCACCGCCCGGGCGCACGGGCCTCCCCAGGTCACACCGAGGTTGCCGCTGCGGGCCAGCCCGTCCCACGCTGCGCGCTCAGCCGATGTGGCCCTTGGGTTCGGGGCCCCAGGCTCGCTGCCACTGTATCGATCCGGGTCTCCCGGTTTGCGTCTCTAGCACAGGGGCTCGGCCACCTCCGAGACCACCAGAAGAAGCCTGCAGACGCTTTCTAGGCTCCCAGTTTTCCCTGGAGCAAAGCCGGAGTTCCTAGAAGCACCGCGCCGGCGCCCGAGCGAACTCTCAACTTACTGCGCGCCCCTGCAGGGGCTGCTCAGCCCCTCCGGAACCCCCAGAGAGGCCGGGAGAGGAGCGGGCGGGAGACCGTCGGGGTCAGGTGGTCCCAGTCCCGGGACGGTGGATGTCCCCTTCCCACGGTGATCATTGAGGGTCCTACGTAGAAACATCATTTTCAGTTAAACTTATGGTTGTGAAAATAGAAAGAAGGTAGGAAAGTAGAAGAAAAATAGGAAGAAAGAGACCTTTACTAAAAAAAGAAAGATTAGGAAAAATTCTGAGGTCAAATAGTGGAGAAGGGAACGAAGGATGGAGATTTTCCTTCTTTGTTCTTAAAAAGAAGAAGCCTGAGCACTTTCTTAAAAACCAGTGTAAAGAAAGGCTGTCAGTTTTGGAGCATGTTTATGTAGTTGAGAGTCGCTGCTCATAGCTTCACTTTTCAAGCATTTGCTGGGTTGAGCCAAGTTTTTAGAAGCTTCTTTCCCACCCGGTCGCTGTTAGAAGTTCCACTCTTGATTTAAAACAGATCTGGGATAAAAAAAATAATAATAATAAAATAAACAAAAGAATAAAAATAAAACAGATCTGGGATAAAACATTTCAGAAGAGAAAATGTGTATTATGCACCTGTACATATTTGTGCATATTTAGTCTATTTCCAAGACAAGAGATTCTGTAGTAAATTATATGTGATGGCTGATGTTTTCCTAGTATTGTCACCAGAGAGAAGGAAGACTCCTCAGTTATCTGTCTCTCCACTCTCCCATTAATAAATAACTCTCCTAAGGGAGATGGCTGCCATTATGCAATCATGGCCTTCTCCCTGTCCCTCCCTCTACCCCCTGCCTCCCCCTCTCTTTCCCACACACCAACAGAACTCTCGTTGCATACATGTCACGCACAGACTTTTCCCAATCAGCCTGTGTAATGTGTGTGTGAATCCAAACCCATTTCAAGTTTCCACTGGAGTTGGGCACACTGTCAAGGACTTACTTTTGGTCTTCACCATGGGTGCACTTCATCACTGTAACCCAATAAAATATCATCTTTGTCTGAATTAATTTATGATCAAATGGAAAATAACATTAATGGTTTAAATAGTATTTTTATATCAAAATGTCAACTAACAATGAAAAATGAACCATAGTTTTTCCAAATGTTCAGAATGGTGGCTTCCCATTTGCAGTTATTTTTTGGCAAAATGATTTCACATTAATTGGAAATGACTAAGACAGTACATGCATTTCATATAGAGAGGCTTATTCACTAAATTGTATGACCACCAACTTCAATTTTCTGGTTCAGATTACTTAAATAATGTCTACTCGAGAAGAGGTTGGAAAATTAGGAATTGTGGAATAATCTGTGTGTTGTTTGGTCTTTTCTTGAAGCTTTAGTTAAATTTGATTTCTATGAAAAGCAAAACCAAAACAACACAAAAATCCCCGCTCTTAAGTGGTCTTGTAAATATGCAATTGTTGTTTTTAAAATGTGTTACCCAAAAGATGTTTTAATGAAACTAGATGGTACAAATATAACTCTTGTTACGTGTTTTTTCAATGATTTTTTTTCTCTCTCAAATGTAAGACATACAGGACTATAGAATACACACTTTAATTGGTTCTGATAATAGGAAAACTGTGCTGTGCTTCCCGGAGTATAGCATTCTCAAGGGGCAGGCCGAAATCATTGGATAAACATTATCTTTCCTATCACATCATTGTCTACATGCAATTCCATCGTAGGAAATACGCAAGAATATGATATTTGTTTCAGAGGCTAGAAAGCACAATGGAATTTGAAGTATTGAAAGTATGATTCCTAGTTGACAATATCCTAGAAGTTGCAGAGGTATCTCTTTTTGAGATATCTTTAATAATGACTGACTTTAATAATGTGAGAAAGTAAGGACAGATTTCAATAGGAGGCAAAATGTGATGAATGGACAGAAGGAACAATGGAGCTATTGACAAAGCATGCTCATTTTTAGAATTCTATCTAAATTATTGTTTTTCTTTCTAGTACAGAGGAAGACACCGAATGCATCGGTGTTCATCAGATGCAGGGTAATAAAAAAGTGAGTGCTAGTCAATGGTGTGTGACTGGTACGTTTGTTGGCATAGCGAGGTGGTGGTGTGGAAGCATGTGTTCCTGTTTAAAGAAGGTCTGCAGTCAAAATACGTGAAGTTTACAGAAAATGGAAGCCATGAAGGAGAAGAAGGAGGGAATGTTAAGAAACGAATAAAGCAAATTCAGTAATTAAAAAATTATTTGTTTTCCCTTTTAGGTTTGACTTTAGTCAAGAATTGTTCCTGCTAGCTATTTGGATGAAATAAGTGGAATATATAGCTTAATAAGCAGATGCTCTGATTCAATTTCCTCTTAAAGTATCTGATTCTGGCATCCAAAGGAAACTGGAATTCAAGTTAGCATTAGAACTTGAATTTGTTCTGCCAGAGTGAAAATTGGTTCCATTAGGCATCAGTCACACAACCCTTTGGACCTGACTAGTGCTGGAGAGACGATATGTCCAGCTAGCTGAAATAATAAAGTCTTAAGTAATGCTGGATGGGTTTTGGAAAATCAGCTGGGGAGGGGGGTGGTTTTTTTTTTTTTTAATGAAAGTTTCCTAATTTTACAGTCCTCATAAATCTGGAACAAGTCTAATTAAGGTCATCGGGGCAAATGAAAGCCTACTGCATGCTCCTTTGGAGATAACATAATAAGAGTTAATTAAAATGGGAAATATTCAATTCTCTTCCATCTTTAGCAAGGATTGTTTCAACAACTTTTTTTTTTTTTTACTTACTAGCCTATACTTCCTTCTCTTGCAGATTTATAGTGCTGTGGGGGAAGTAGTGATATATGAGACAGATATACTATCTAAAGCTTAAAAGTTTAGTGTCTGACTACATAAATAAAAATCTAAACAACAGCAATGAAAAAGAAAATCAACTTTAATTTCAATGAACAATTGTGTCCAATATATTAAGGGGAATGAGAAAAATATGTATGTCATTCCAGAATTCCTAATTGATTAAATATAGAGGGGTTTCAAATAAATCTGATTCATAATATGCATGTGGATTTATGTACATAAAGATAATGATCTTTCATAAGTTAAGTAAAAATAAATTGATTGGAAACACTGGCATGTTCCTTATATGAAAATATTTGATAGCTTTCATTAAATAGTTAATTGGGCATCATAAGATTTAACAAATTGCTAATGAGAGCTAGAATATGAGACAATAGAAAAATTAAAATAAATTTAAATTCTCCTTAATTTATCATAGAAATCTGTTTTCTGTTACTTCTCCTTATGGACAGAACATTTATCAACTTATGATTTTGACATCAGTTTCTCCTTTTATGTGTTTTATTTCCTTGTGAACAAATGTTATTAGCTAAGTGAGAAGTACGGAATACAGTAATAATAACATCTCAGAGGTAATGTTTTGGCATGGATGTTAGTTCAAGGTTAGGCATATTTATGGGTCACTTGGAAAACTTACTTTTGTTAATCATTTTCTTTTGTCTACAATGGTAGACACCAATATTGTCGAGGATGTAAAAACAGATGCCAGTGTTGGGAACTGAATCATGCCCCCCACAAAAGGCATGCCCAGTCCTAACCCTTGGACTCCTTGTAAACAGGATCCCCTCAAGATGTGGCTTCAGTTAAGGTGGGGCCCCAAGAAATCCAGTCGGGCTTTTTTTTTCTGTTTTTTTTTCACATTTTTTTAATTGTGAAATATAACATATATACAGAAAAGTGATAGCTTTCCAAGAACTATTTAACAAGTAGAGAGCAAATTTCAAAGAGTGTTATAGGTTACATTTCCCCCATTTCAATTATTTCTTTGTTGCAAAATATACATGCAGAGCTGTGATAACTTTAAAAGTGCATTTTAACAAGCAGCCATGGAGCAAATTTCAGCGTATGGTATATGTTACAGTTTCCTGGTTGGGCTTTAATCCACATTGCTGGAGTCCTTTTTAAGCAGAGGGAAAGACAAACGGAAGCCGGAAGATCACGAAAACTGGAAGCGAAAGGGGAAGACATCACCATGTACATTGTGACGTGACGGGAAAGCCAGGGAACCCCAGAGAGTGCCAGAGCCAGAAGGGGCTGACCTTGGGAGGAAGCAGCCTTCTGGCCTCTGAAACCGTAAGCCAACCCGTGGTACAGTATTTGTTTTAGCAGCTGGGATGCTGAAACAGCCATCATCAACCATTTTTGTAATTTGGTAATTGAGCTGAGCCTGTGCAGTATCCAGCTTTTTCTTTCTTTCTTTCTTTTTTCAACTTTATTTATCAAAAAATTAAAAAACAAACAATAAAAAAGCAGTTCAAACAAAACAAAACAAAGGAATAAGAAAAAAATAACATAAAATAACTACATCGCTTCTAACATGTTCCTACCATGTCCCAAGAAAATTAACAAAGTCCAGCTTAAAGGTAGGTGAAGGTAGTAGTTTGCATTTCTTTTGCTGATTAAAAAATTTGAGGAATAGTCCTTGAATAAATTTAGGTATATATTGTTTTAAGTTCTTATAAAATATCTGTCACTTTCAAAAAATAATTGAGAACACAGAAGGAACTGTTAAAAGTTAATGTCCACCCAAGCATTTGAAAGTAGCTCTGAGGCATTGCCAGAAGCTGTATGTCAGTGTCCAGCTCTTCCCAGTTTTTTGTCCCCTCCCAGATGCAAAGAAGATTGCTCTGCCCTGTGGGAGTCTTGCTTTTCCCAACAAGCGTGAAAAAAAAGTGCAATAGCTGTCCCAGGATTGTTGCTTTTGACAGCATGTCCCAGGGGATTAATATTCTAGGTGGCGGTTGGCCAAAATAAGTAGGGAAGAAAAACTGCCAAGCTACACTACTTATGGAAGTCCTGCTGTCGCTAGAAAGCAGAAAGAGTTTTCA
>PVKY010011968.1:0-11751 GCA_004027775.1 Bradypus variegatus
TTATTGAAAGGAGAAAGATGCAGACCCTTACTAGCATAGGGTATGGACATCTTGCCCCCAGAAATTCTGATTCAGCAGGCGTAGGACCCAGAATTCTGCATGTTAAGGTGCCCCAAATGATTCTGATGCTGGTGGTCTTTGTCCATACTTTGAGAAATACTGATAGGGGCATTTAATATGTGTTAAGAGATGAACATATGTATTTACTAGGTTTGTGCAGGATAAACTGAGGTCCCCAAGCAGCCTGCTTAAGGAGTAAAGGATAATCCCAGCTTTAACCAGCCCAAGCTAAAAGGAAGAGTTCAGTTGCTCAGGACAATGGAGGGGATCTTTGGAGGCTGTGTAGGGGAGAAGAGGAAAGAAGGATCCCAGGTGGCAGGGCCTCAGAAAAAAAAGAGACTTGGGAGAAAAAATGTAAATTTCTATTTAGACGATTTTTGTAAAGCTTTGCTGTGTGATATGCAGAAAACCCTTTCATTCATATCCCCATCTGTCTTCATTTCCTGGCTGCTAAGACAAACACCATACAACAAATTAACTTAAAAACAGGAATTTATTGGCTCTAGGTTTTGACACTAAGAGAAGTCCAAAATGGAGGCATGAGCAAGGCCATGCTTTCTCCCTGAAGACTGTGGCATTCTGGAGCTGGCTGCCAGCAATCCTTGAATCTGTTCCTTTTTTTTTTTTTTTAATTTTTAAAAAATTGTATTTAATTTTAATTATAAAATATACATATCTATAACAGTCATTTTAACAATCTTAAATGGACAATTCTTTGGATTAAGTACATTGGCAGTACTGTGTAACTTTAATCATGATCTGTTTCCAGACTGTTTTCATCATCCCAAGCCAAAACTCATACTCATTTAGCAATAACTCCCTATTCCTCACTCCTACCCCTGTCAACCACTATTCTGCTTTCTATCTCTATGAATTTGCTTATTCTAAGTGATTTGTGTAAGAGAAATCATATAATATCTGTCCTTTTGTGTCTGGCTTATCTCACTCAACATGGTGTCTTCAGGGTTCATCCATGTTACAGCATGTACCAGCATTTCACTTCTTTTTACAGCTGAATAACATTCCATTGTATGAATATATCACATTTTGTATATCTGTTCATCTGTTGATGAACACATGGGTTGCTTCCACCTTTTGGCTATTGTGAATAATGCTGCAATGAACATTAGTGTACAAATATCTGTCAATTGTAGAATTAATTTATATATTTCAGATACTAGACCCTCATCAGATAAACCCTTATCAGATATGTGGTTTCCAAATATTTTTTCCCATTGTGTAGATTGTCATTTTACTTTCATGATGAAGTCCTTTGATACACAAAAGTTTTAAATTTTGATGAGAATTTTCATCATCACAGGGGTGTTTTCTTCGAGAAGTTTTAAAGTTCTGATTCTTACATTTGGGTCTTTGATCCATTTTGAGTTGATTTTTTTATGTAGTTTGAGGTAGGGGTCCTCCTTCATTCTTTTGCATTTGTCATTCAGTTTCAGAACCATTTGTTGAAGAGGCTTTTCTTTTCCAATTTGAGTGGACTTGGCGTCCTTGTCAAAAATCAGTTGGCCATAAATGTGAGAATTGATTTCTGAACTTTCTATTCATTTCCATTTGTCTGTATGTCTGTCATTGTGTCAGTCCATTCTGTTTTGGTTACTGTGGTTTTGTAATAGGTTTTAAGATCAGGAGGTGTGAGTCCTCCAATGTCATTCTTTTTCAAGATGGCCGTGGCTATCTGGGACCCCTTACCTTTCCATATAAATTTGATGATTGGCCTTTCCATTTCTACAAAGAAGGCTGTTGGAATTTTGATTGCGATTACATTGCATCTGTAAATTGCTTTGGGTAGAATTGACATTTAAGAATATTTAGTCTTCCAATCCATGAACACAGAATGTCCTTCCATTTATTTAAGTCTTCTTTGATTTCTTTTAGCAATGTTTTGTCGTTTTCCCTGTAGAAGTCCTTTACATCCTTGGTTGGATTTATTCATTTTTCTTGCTGAATTACTCTGGCTAGAACTTCCAGTACAATGTTAAGTAATAGTGATAACAGCTTAGTTATCTTTTTTGCAAATCTAAGGGAAAAAGCTTTCAGTCTTTCACCACAAAGTGTAATGTTAGCTGTGGGTTTTTCATATATGCCCTTTATCATGTTTCCTTTTATTCCTAGTTTTCTAAGTGTTTTATCAAGAAGTGGTGCTGGATTTTGTAAAATGCCTTTTCTGCATCAGTTTAGATGATTATGTGGTTTTTCCCTTCATTCTGTTAATGTGTTGTGTTATATTAACTGATTTTCTTATGTTGAACCACCCTTACATGTTTGGGATAAATCCCACTTGATCATGGTGAATAATTCTTTTAATGTGCTGTTGGATTCAGTTTGTTATTTTGTTGAGGATTTTGTATCTATATTCATAAGATATATCAGTCTGTAATTTTCTTTTCTTAAAGTATCTTCATCGGTCTTTGGTATAAGGGTCATGTTGGTCTCAGAGTGAGTTAGGGAATGTTCCCCCCTCTCCAGTTTTCTGGAAGAATTTGAGGAGGATTGGTGTTAATTATTCTTGGAATGTTTGGTAAAGTTCCCCTGTGAAGCCATTTGGTCCTGGGCTTTTCTTTGTAGGGAAGTTTTGATTATTGATTCAATCTCTTCTATTTCTTCTTGAGTCAGGGTAGGTGGGTAATTTGTGTGTTTGTAGGAATTTGTCCAATTCATCTAGATTATCTACTTTGTTGGCATAGAGTTGTTCATAATATCCTCTTTTGGTCCTTTTTATTTCTGTGGGGTTGGTAGTAATGTCCCCCTTTTCATTTCTGATTTTAGTTATGTGTGTCCTCTCTTTTTTACCTTTGTCAGTCTAGATAAAGGTTTGTCAAGTTTATTGATCTTTCCAAAGAACCAATTTTTGTTTTCTTGATTCTCTCTATTGTGTTTTTTTAATTATTATTCTCTATTTCATTTATCTCCACTCTAATCTTTGTTTTTTCCTTCCTTCTGCTTGCTTTGGGTTTAGTTTACTCTGCTTTTTCTAGATTCTACAGTTTTAGGTTAGGTCTCTGATTTGAGTTATTTCTTCTTTTTTAATATAAGCATGTAGAACTATAGATTTCCCTCTCAGCACTGCCTTTGCTGCACCTCATAAGTTTTGGTATGTTGTGTTTTCGTTTTCATTTGCCTCAAGAAATTTCCTAATTTCCCTTCTGATTTCTTCTTTGAAAGACCCATTGGTTGTTTAAGAGTACATTTCTCCTTCTGTTATTGATTTCAAGCTTCATTCTAGCTTCATCAGAGGAGAACATTGATTGATTTCATTATTTTAGAATTTTTTGAGACTTATTTTGTTACCTAACGTATGATCTATCCTGGAGAATGATCCATGCGCACTAAAGAAGAATGTGTATTCTGCTGCTGTTGGGTGAAGTGTTCTATATGTGTCTCTTAGGTGTAACTGGTTTACAGTATCATTCAGCCTTTTATTTCTTTATTGATCTTTCTAGATATTCTACCATTATTGAAAGTGGTGTGTTAAAGTCTACTATGAATGTAGAACTGTCTATTTCTTCCTTCAACTCTGTCAACATATGCTTCAAATATTTGGTGGCTCTGCTGTTATGTCTCCTTATTGAATTGACCCCTTTATCGTTATATAGTGATGTTTTTATGAGTTTTTTACTTAAAATCTGTTTTATCTGATATTAGTATAGCTACCCCAGCTCTCTTTTCTCAGTGTCTGGGTATATTTCTCCATGCTTTCATTTTCAGTCTACTTATGTCTTTGAATTTAGGGTAGTCTTGTAAACAGCATATAATTGAGTCATGCTTTTTAATCTGTTCTGCCAATCTCTGCCTTTTGACTGGAGAGTTCAAGCCATTTACATTTAAATGAACAAGCAGAAGAAGAGGGCAGGATTTATTCCCTCTGCCTTCAGTGGATTTCTAGCCTTTGGGAGTGGATTTTCTTCTTTTAAGTCAAGATTCACTTTATTTTGTTCAGGACAGGAGCCCCACTTTATCGTCCTCTACCTCATTTGGTGCCACCATGGTGGACAAATTCAAAGCTGTAGCAATAGCTATAGAAAAGCTTGATAATAGAAAAATCACAACAAAGAAAGGGCAGTTAAAGTCCTTGACAAGGACAGGCAGATGAAGAAGCAGGTGAAGACTGCTTCAGGAGAGGGCAGGATGCCCTGCTTTCCAGCCAGTCAAGATGTTCTCTCAAGCCCCCAGGCTTGCTACTTTCCCAAATGGATATTTCACTGTAAATGTAACAACAACAGTGACCAGGATGGATCTCAGCTCACCAACTTTGGATTCCTCCAGGCATTTGAGCTTGTCAAACACATTAATACTTCAGCACCATATGCTTATATAATATATGAGCATATGTGTGTGTTTGTTGTACATACTATTAGGTAGAAGGCAGCTCATTTAATATAATATCAGGCCAGGATTACACTTTTAGCGATTTTAGTAGGGCTACAGACATTTAAACTTGGTTGTTCAAATTAGATATACAATGTCAATATAAGAGGAATTAGTAATGATGGTTGGTGATATTGAAATTTGGAAAGCAATAAAAATTTTTTCTCCAGAAAAAAAAAAGAAAAAACCTTTAATTTTGCCTGAAAAGTAACTACCTAAAGAAAAACCATATCCCCTTGCTATTCCCCTTGCTATTCCCCTCACTAGGAGGGGTGGGAGGTGAATTTACAGTTTGTACAATCTTTGTCAGAAATTTTTCATCAGAAGTACTTTCATTCTTTAATTTGTTAAATATTTGTTTACTTGTCTTCTTTTCCTTTTAAGATGTGAGTGTTTTGGAGATAGGGAGCCTGCCTTAATCAGTAGAAGCTATACAGTGCTATACAGTGGTACTAATTTAAAAAATATTGAAGTATTAAAAAAGCAAACAAAACAAAAATCTCCTGCTCAGAATAAAACCCAGATTCCTTGCTTGGCCAAAAGGCGCTTTAGAATCTGGCCTGTACCTGTACCATCCTCACCTCCCACCCGTTTCCTCCCTCCCAGTCATCGAGCCTTCTTTTTCTTTTGGAAACATACCAAGCTTACGTCCATCGCAGGGCCTTTTGCACTTGCTGTTTCCTTGACCAAATCCCCCAGGTCTTCCCATGGTCGACTCCTCCTTGTGATTCAGCTCTGAACATCCTTCTCTCGGAGTGGTCTCGCCAACATTCCATCTGAAGTCACCTGTCCCCACCCCTGTCATTCTCTGAGTCAATTACGATGCTTTGGATGGCAAAAAATAAAAAATGCCAACTCAAACTGGCTGAATCTGTAAGGAAGTTGACTGACCCTGATGTGTGGAAACCCAGAGGTTGGGCAGGCTCCATCTCAATGGATTGCCTCCTCTGCTCTGGCACCGATCTCATCCAGAGGCAGATTTCCCTTGCAGTCCCCAAATGGGTACCAGCGACACGTGTCCTACTAGTTTCCTTGTCCTTGCTCAGCAAGAGGAAGAGAGGGAGAGAAACTGTTCCCTACAAGCATGGAGTTAGCCTCCTCCAGGCCAACCTGAGTCACCTGGTTGGCCAATGAGGACCCTCTCCCTGGGTAGGGTAGATAACTGAACAAAATCAAGGGGGTGGTGAATGGCTGCGACACTGTAATATGTTAATGTGTTCATTTTCTTCAGATAGTTTTGGAAAATTTTCAATCTCTTCACCCTCCTTTATCTAGGATGTCTCTACCCTAGCATGTACCTCCATGAGAGCCTGTGTCTCTTTGCCCATCCCTCCTGCACAGGGCTTGGATAGAAAATTAATGGGTAGATTTGGGATGGCCCAGCTGCCCACTGCTCCCTGCCCCGTGGCCAGCAGGTGCAGATCTGACACACTATCCTTCCTTCCCACCTTCCCTGGGGTTCTCTCTCTGAGGACAGCATCTGCACCCACCATGTTCCCCCTGCCCTCCCCTGCCCAGCCACTCCCTCAACTAATGGCCTAGGCCTCTGTCGGAGTCACTACTCACATTTCTTGTGCATGAATACTTATTTTAGAATAGTTTTAGATTTACAAAAAAGCTGCAAAGATACTTCTGAGAGTTCCCATACACCCCTCATCCAATTTCTCCTGTTGTTTGTTGACAGCTTACATTACTGTAAGGAACCAAAACTGGCATGTTCCTATTAACTAAACTCCGTGCTTCGTTCAGATTTCACTGGTTTTTCCCTCATGTTCTTTTTTGTTCCAAAGTCCCCTGTAAGATACATCAATGCATTTGGCCTAATCAGCCTCCTCTGGTTTGTGACAATTTCTTAGTCTCCTAGCTTTTTATACCATGATGGTTCTGAGGCATTGGGTATTTTATAGAATATAGACAGAGCCTTGTCACTCTGCACAGGTGTGCCCCTCCATGAACTTGTCCCCAGCCTCCCCAGGCAGAGCCTGGTGCTCGCACCTGTGAGTAGATGCACCCTCAAAACACAATGGCTGGATTAATTAGTACCAAGACTATCTGTTGTGGCAGCACCGAATTTTCCCACTTTATTTCTATTGCTCCTCCTGTTTTGTGTCCCTGAAATACACAGATCTGTGCAAAGGCTGTAGGCACCTTAACCCCTCTCTAACTCCCAGGCTGTCCCCAAGTGCATTTTTCACCTGTTCTGCAAGTGGACTCACAGGCCACAGGAAGGCCAGGGGTTCTCCTTGCACAGCCCAGCAGTCCCCCCACAGCCTCCCACCAGCCCCCCTCAGTCCTTCCTCATGCCCTCCACTGTCTCTCATCATCATCCTCAGGCCCCCTGCAGTCCCTCTTCAGTTCCCCGCAGCCCCCTCAGTATCCCCTCAGTATCCCTGATCTCCCCCAGTCTCCTCTTACTACCCCCACAGTACCTCCTCAGTAACCTACAGTCTCCCCTCAGTCCTGTGCATTCCCTCCTCAGTTCCTCACAGCCTCCCACAGCAGCCCCTCAATACCCCCAACATCTCCTCTCAATCCCCCTTCACCCCCACAATCCTCCTTCTGTCTACCCTCAGTCCCCCCTCGAGCTCCCTAAGTCCTCATGCAGTGCCCCCTCAGACTTCCCTCAGCCCCCTCTCAGCTTTCAGCATCTTCTCTGCCACATGACACTCCCATCCCCAGAAGCAGCCAGGACTAAGTCCCTTGTCATGTTGGCCACTGCCATGGGCCCTGATGTTTATTCGCTTCCTCGACTAGCCAAAGTCCTTGTAACCTGCAAATGCCACTCGTGGTGAACGGCCGACGTTCTGGGGGTGTCCTGGGCTGGCGTTTCCAGGTGTTTACTCCTCACCCAGCAAGGAGCAGGTCTGCTCTGAGCTCCATTTTACAGATGAGGGAGCTGGGGCTCTGCGAGGGAAGTTTCTGGCCTAAGGCCTCCCGCAGGTAAGAGGCAGAGCCCGGATTCAACCCACGTCTGTCCCTCTCCCGTGGGAGGCTCTGCTAGGTGTGAAGTGTCCACATTTACACCCATGATTATGAGGTGCCATAAAGGTGGCTCTGTCTTTCCCATCACTGATTCCATCCTGCCTCACTTACATTCCCACCGATGAGGCAAAACTGGCCCTTAAAGGTACTTCAGTGTCTTCTAGTTTGAAATAGTCTCTCTCGGCTCATGGCTCAGTCTCTCTGGCCTGTCTCCTTCCTCCCTGCCTGGTGGCAGCCCAGTGGGGGTGTTCCTGTGTGACAGACTGGCTCAGCTCCCCGGGGGCAGGCATCCTATGCTGGGGCCCACTGAGGGCCCCCCCAGTCCTTGGAGCATCATGCAACGTGGGCTGCCAGCCCGATGAGCCACTCTCACCTCAGTTGTCTCCTCCACCCCCACCCCTTCAGCCTTGGCAGGCTCACCCCCTCCTTGTGGAGCCAGCAGGCCCTGTGGGCCCACTCTTCATTCTCTCTGCTCTGTCTCATGTCTGGTTCTCGATATGTAGAAACACATTAGCCCTTTCCAGCTTTTGAGATCTTGGTTTCCAGAGGGGTTCTCTCTCTATGGGTGAAACGCAAGCTGAGCACATCTTCTTGCCCCAGGCTGCATCCTTCCCTGAGCAGTGAGCCTCAACCTCGCGGCCAAGTCCTACCGGTGGAAGGACTGCTGGGGGAAATAAAAGAATTACTCAGCGGGGCAGGTCAAGGGATCCATCAATAGTCATTCCACTACCACTCAGTAGAACCCTACCCCAGACCCACCTGCTCAAGATTACACCCAGATCACCCTGAGTAGGTTTTTGGATTTTCTTGAAACAACTCAAATAACCATTGGCTGGAGGTACAAGACACCAAAAGCCCTGCTTCCCTCCTATTCCAGAAGGGAAACCCTGCCCCACTCCTCCCCATTTCCCCTCTGTCCAAGTGGTTCTGGGGAGCTACCTGGGGAGGCACATCTCCACGTGACAAGGACTGGCCAATGAGAGCCCTCCCAGGACTGAGGCTGGAACCCTGAGCAGAGACTGGCTCCCCTTCTGAGATGGTAGCTCCTGAAGACGCAGCGAGGAGGAGCGGCCAGCGAAGCCAGTTCCAACTGCACCAGGAGCAAGTGTGCTCTGAGCAGGGGGTGGGGGCATGAGAAGTGACTGACTTCCCACAGGGTTCGCTGCGCATTTCTCACTGCTTTCGCTAAGGACTTTTCAGTAGAGAGCCAACCACAACCTTCTGTTAACATATTGCCTTTTAAGCCCTCCCACCCTACTGCCCAGCTCTGCTTCTGTGAGAGCTCAACACAGCAGTGAAAGCAGAGCAGCGGGATGGAGACAGTTCCTAATGCCATGGTTTGGGCACCTGGATTTCACCGTGCCTGAAGTCATAACATCTCAGAACTTCTTTGTCACAATAAATTCTCTTTTTTTTCATAAACCAGTTTGAGTCAGGTTTCTATCACTAGCAACTGAAACAGATGTAATAGGGATATACGAATTGCTGCATTGCTTTTCTTTCTTCTTTCCTCCCCCTGTCTTTCTTTTTTTCTTCTCTTTCCCCCTCCCTCTCTCTCCTTTTTTAAAAATTAATTTGTTTCTCTGATAAAGTCCATATGTTCACTGTGGACAATTTAGAAAACACAGAAAGTTCAGTAAAATAAAAGTTATAATCTCACTCCCAGAAGTGACACTTTGGTAGACTTCCTTCACGATTCTTTTTGTATGCATTTTTTTTTTACAATTTTATTGAGATATAATCACATAACATACAGTCATTCCAAGCATTGTATGCATTTTTGTCCTCTCCTTAGATTATATTGTAGCCACAACTCTGGAGCAACTTCTTTTCCCTTGACATTTTAAAATAAGCTTTCCCCCACACTATTCAAAACTGCCGGTAGTTCTGGAAGGCACATGTCTCACTGTTGACAGTGTCATTTCAAGGAAAGGTTGCTGGACTGGGCAAGGGGTTGAGGTGGGGCTTACTCTGTTCCCACACAATGCATTTCTCTAATGTGAAGGTCTTAAAATAGGCATGGAAAATAAACTCACTACCCTCCCCCTATGTGGGACATGACTTTAAGTTGCCCTGGCAATGTGGGATTGACTTCTTGACCAAAAGGGGGAAAAGGAATGTAACAAAATAAGTTTTCAGTGGCCAAGAGATTTCAAATAGAGTTGGGAGGTCATTCTGGAGGTTACTCTTGCGCAAGCTTCAGCCAGATGTTACAAACTGCCATGGTATGTCGAGCCCCAACCAACAGGATTCCTGAAAATCTTAAACAAAACCCAGGGCTCTATATAAGATTCTATAAAAGTTTTTTTATTCCAGAAACATAAAACCTCCAGATTGTTCCTATACCAGATAAGCCCTGAAACTTAGAGGTACCAGTCTTTCTCAGAACATCAAGCAGTTGCATTCCTGTACCCCATAATGTTGATACCCCTTTTCAACATGAAGAAGTTAGAAAGGTCATTGTCCAAATATCCCCGAAGACTGAGAGAATGATCAAATGAGAGGGAGCAGTCGTAACAGAGAAGTTAGGATTTAACAGATGATTATGACTACTGACTCATTGTATAGATATTTCTTTTTAGTTTCTTGTGAATTAGAACAGCCAGAAGGAAATACCTGAAATTGTGGAACTGTAACCATACTATACTCTGAAATTTTCTCTATACCTGTTAAACTGTATTTTGAAATTAAAAAAAAAAAATAGGCATGGAATGATTTATACATTTTAAATAAATTTTCAAAATTCGTTGTAAACATCATTATATTCCACTGAGCAGTTATACTATCATGTACTCTCTCACTTGTGACTATCAATCATTTAGCTAATCTCCACTTTTTTACCCTTATAAATATACCTGTTATGGACATCTTGGAGTCTAGTATATTTCTCAGCAGTTCTGATTTTCAACCTGTGATCGTTTCCTGGCAGTGGAATTTCTAGGTGAAAGGTGTATGCACTTATTTTGGATCTTGATAAATGGAGTCAGGATGCTTTCCAGAAATGTTTGTGCAGTTTCCACTGCTTGCTGCCCCCCAGCTTCTGATGCCAGTTACCTCTTTGGCCAAAGGCACCCCCTGCACTGTGTTGACAGGGGGCCTGGGCCACCTGCTGCCAGACTGCAGGGCCGTTCTCAGAAGAATCCTTTCCCATCATCTGTTTAGTTCAGCAAATATTCCCTGCACCCTGTGCGGGTCCTCGTTGTGCAAGATCAGCTCTTTGTGGTCACTAATACCCTTCAGTATGTTAATAGACATTCTGTGGGGAAAAAAAAAAAAAACTATGTCAAATAAATTTGGGAAGAGCTCTTGGAAGGAGTAAGTCCTGCAAGAAGAAAACCCTTTTAGTGTTGTTCAACCCAGCGCTTCTGCAAACAGGATGGATATCCCCGTTCCTCGGCCCTCTCCAGGGGCAGAGAGACAGTTGGGAGGTGCAGGGCAGCACGAAGGTGGGGGTCCTGCCCCCTGTCCAGGAGCCTCAGACAGCAGTGCAATTAGTTCAACAAGACTGTCTGGTCATGTGGCCTAGGTGGGAAGGCTGTGCATTCAATGAGTCCCTTGGGAGGTCAGAGAACCAGAGCTCTCTGTGGGCTGGAGGAGAAGCAAAGGGGCCTCCAGGCAGTAGATGCTTAGGTGGGCAGCTGAGCTGACCCCCGCTGGGGGGATTCGGGCAGGGCTCAGTGTGGTCCTGTTAGGAGACGGACCATATGCATCACAGCCTCTTCTGAGGCCCACTCACCAGTTTGTGCCTTGTCATGGGCTTGTCTCTTTACACCTCAGACCTGTGATCTCCGTTAGAAAAGGCCTGAGCCTGATCAGGTCGTGACTCAGTCAGTTTGGGCTTCATCAGGTAACCTCCCACTCAATTAAGAGTATAGGGACAGGGGGCGGGGCGGCCGGCGAGGCGGTGGCACCCGGCTCGGACCCACGCGGCGCCGCGGCCCTCCTGTCCAGCAGCGCATCCACCTCCCGCGGCGGCGGCGGCGACAGCGGCGGCACCATGCCCTTTGACTTCAGGAGGAGCTGGGCATATTGTGTGAAGAAGACAGGTAAAGATAACAGAGATTAAAAAATAATTATCGAGGAGAACCTATGATGGCGGCTAGGTGAGACAAAGCAAGGAGACACCTCGTGAAAAACAATGAATAAAAACCAGAAAGTGACCCAGAACGTCACCTCCAAAGTAGCACCAGCCGGACAAGGTCTACTAAAACCACAGGGAACGTCCATCTGGCGAAACTAGAAGTCTGCATTCTGAAACGAGTGAGTGAGTCCGATTAGTCCCTCGGCCGCGCTGCGGTGCGGGGAAACAGGGACTTGGCGTTTGGA
>PVKY010011969.1:0-11751 GCA_004027775.1 Bradypus variegatus
GTTTTACTTACAGATTTTATGCTGCGATCTCGGGCATTCCTCCCAGTTCAGGTTGGTGGGTGATGAGTGGACAGTCACGTTTGTCTCCCCGCCGTTATTCCAGGCTATTTCCTTGTTTTTTGGTCATTTATAGATTGTTCCGGGGGGGACTAACAGTCTTCCACTCCTCTCTATGCCGCCATCTTCTTTCTACTCCTGCAGTTTCTCTTTTTGAAGTACTGAAAATGTTCTAAAATTGATTGTGATGATGAATGCACAACTCCATGATTATGCTAAAATCACTGATTATATGCACTGGATGGATTGTATGATATGTGAATGTGTCTCAATAAAACGCCCAAAAAAAAAAGAATACAGGAGTGTGGGGTCCTAAGACCTGAAGTCTAGTCCCTGTTTCATCAACTCTATGTCACAGGACCTAACATCAGCCTCGCTGACAATGAATTTGCTGCTCATCTATATAATGAGAAGCATAACACGTTTTTTATTTAGGTCAAAGATGAAAATACTCTTTAAAACAATCTATAAAATTATTTCTAAGTATTAAAGCAAATGTTTAACAAATAATATCAAACTTTAAAATCAACTTCACAGGCACACAATTAGAGAGCTAGGAGAACCACAGTTCACATTTGTCTAATTGAAGTTCTACATGGTCCTAAACATGACATGATTGCTAAAGTACAAACATAATCTTTGACCAAATTAACAGGATAAAAAGTCTCATAAAAAATAGCAAGCCCACTGTGTTCTACGTTAAACAGCCTTCTTCTGGAGTATTATGTTCAGTTTCAAGTGATCTATTTTGAGAGAAACTGAGAAATAGGAAATGTGTCTAGGAAGAACAGCAACAGGGATAACAAAGGTCTCCTCAGTTGAAGAATAGTTAAAAGATTTGGAATGCTGGTCTGGAAAAAGAGGACAAGGGATGAGTGATAGCAATCTTTAATGGTTAGACTTCCTGTGCTGCATTAGAGAACAAAACTAAGAGCAGTGGTAAAAGCTATAAAGGCAAAGATGTTAGCTTACTAAGGAAGAACTCTGTAATAACAAGAATACTCTGTGACTGGACTGAATCTCTCTATAAAACAATGGGTGACCAGTGTCTGCATGTTCAAAAGTAGAAGCTAAATGAGCAGGTAGGGATGCTACTTTGGATAGATTAGATTTAATGGAGAACTTAAGAAATCCTTTTCAAATTTAAAATTTAGAAGACTATCAGGAAAAGCAGGTGACTTTGAGGCAGACTATGATAGAGGAAGTACCCTATCCTGGTGACACAAGAAATAAGGTTATGGAAAAACACTATCTCTCATTATAACTAGCACAGCTGAAAACTGCAGTGCTGTCACTGTTACTCTTTGTCATTTGTTTTGGACCTCTCCTCCTCTATGATCTTCTAACTCCTCTCTACCAGGACTTATAATTTAAGAGCACAGGACTTATAATTTAAGAGCACTGTGAGCCAACTCTTAGAAAGGCTGTCAAGAAAACTTTTTTCTTTTTAATCAAGCTCTTCAACTAAGCACACCATTACATTTCCTGACATCCTATACCAATGAAAAAGAAAAACAGAAATGATGATTTGTCTTTTAATTACGTTTTCAGTTCAATACTTATTAAATAAACAAATAATTGTTAAATCTATTGCTTTCAAAATCTTTTGTTCATTCTCCTTTAGTCTAAAATTCCAACTGTCTAATTCATATATCAAAAAGCAAAAGAAATTTAATTTTGCTTTATTTTCATCACTTATATTTAATAAAAACTAAGATTCAATATCAAAACTATATAGTCACCCAAAATACTATTTATTTTGTGCTACAGTCAAGTTTAGGGATATAACTAAGCAACAGATGAAAACTCTTTTAAATCAACATTTCATATTCAAATATTATATTTATTTAATCTTATCAAAATATAGTGGAACATTTCTAAATACAATAAAAATAATCCTTTTAATGCATAAGAGTAAGCGCAAAGGCTTAATTGGTCTTCATTTCTAGAAGAAACTAGAAAAAATAGCTCAGTTAATTAGTGACCACAGATAATGAGAGAAGACAGAGAAACTAATCCTAGGTATCCAAGTTTATTTTGCCTGTAAAAGGAGAAATTTTCCTGTAAGAATAAAATCCAACCTAAATTGCAGAATCAGCTGAAAAATAGGCTTCATTATTTAGAACTTTTCTTTACAGATATTTTGTAACTCTTTAACCAATTCAGCCACGTTTAATAACACTTTAGGCCAATTCTCCATTAGAAATGTTTTATATTCATCCCTTCCTCTCTCTGGCTTTCCAGTCACTATCATGGTCTAATCTCTCTTCATATAATCCTTTTCTCAGTGCTTTTATTTCTCTCTAATCTAAAATATTAAGAAGGATTAATACAAAAGCCCTCTATTAGTCTCTCCAACTACACTATCTTCAAGAACAAAAAAAAAACTCACTTCCACCACTGGGCAAGTTATTTAACCTTCCTGTGACTATATTACTATGCATATGGCACATGGCAGGTGGTAAATTGTTGAATGAAAGAATGAATAACTCATAAGGTTATCCAACATTAAATGAGGAAGTGAACTAGCACACTGCTAGGCACAACACAAGTTCACGCTAAAGAAAAGCTAATGTGAGTAAAAGCTTCAGTGGGTCCCTATTTACCACAAATTCCAATTTTAACCTTTTTGTCCTGTTTTCAAAAGAAAGTCATATTTAGTTTTATTGTGCCTCACAAATTTAATTCCCAAACAAGCATCCCCACTTAAATCAAACCAGTGTCTTCTCTCTTCCACAAAGTTTATTTCTGAGGTTTCAGGATTTTATTCATAACTATCCTCCAGAACAACTACAACTATCCTCTAGAACAACTTTTACCTCCCCTTTCCCAGCCAACTACCAAATCCCTCAGTTCACAACCCACCTTACCCTGGAAGCATTTCCTAACAAGACCTGCTTTTATTCACTTCTGCTTTTTCTCTAAAATCCTTACAACACACATTCTTTTTTATTACTTGCTACTGTCTAACATCCCTGTGCAAACACTGTTAAGTTCTTAAAGATAATAACACTGTATCTTTTACTTCCATATTCCCTAGACTTTCCAAAAGCAAATGTGTGGATATTAAATACAGAGTAAATTGATTGATCTAAACTGTTACCAGTGGTTATTTTTGGATGATGAAATTATGAATGATAATTATTCCTTCTTAGAGTTTCTAAATTATTAACAAATAAACAAAAAATAAGTTTATTTGGCACTCTATTAATCCAATATCTTAAAATGGTATTTCTACAGATCCATAGTGAAATAACTTATGCTCCAAAAATCCTAAAATATCTTAATAATGCACAAATATATAACTAATGGTCAGCGGAAGTTTAACAGCTATTTATTTCATTGTATTGTAATTCTTAAAAAAAAATAAAATAATCAGTGGTTCACACACAGTACCGTGGGTTAGTCTACTATCCAATGTGCACAATATTTTTTGACTAACTAAAAGTTCACTGCTTCTCACTGCTTTTCAATAATTATTACTTTCATGATGAGTTTATGCTGCAAGCTTTTTATTACAAAGCAAAAGTGACACCGTCAATGTATTTGAATGTATTTGATACTCCAAATATAATTTTTAAAAATGCTTACCTAATCCTTTTTGTCCTGGATTCTTTGCAAAATTAAAAGTAAACTGGTAAAAATCCTTAAATCGTCCTGGTTCTTTCAATTCTTGTTCCATCTTGGGTATCTGGGCCTTTAGTTTTTCTATGCTGTCACATCTACATTGTAAAATTAAGTTTATAAAAGATGAACTTTTCCACTATAAATTAAGAACTTATTTATTCCTATGAGGATTTATATTTATTTCACAGAATTTTTTTAAAAGTCAGATATTTGGAATTTCATCTTTTTACATTATATAAATATATACAAGGTATAGGATTAACTGGGGAAGAGAAGGTCTGTAATGATTAAATGTTAAGAAGTAATTACTATTTTTAAAACAAACTATTTTTTAAATTAATTTTAACTATATAATTCACTGGATTATCAACATATTGACTTGGAGGAGTCAGCTGCAGTGGACAAGAATGTGTTGTAACCAGATTAACAATCATCAATTTAAACTGTATTAGACATTCCTTATATAGAAACAAATTACATGTCTAGCTTCCAAACTAACTGAAAGAACAGTCTTTTGCTTAGATGAGCAAGTAAAAACTTACTTCTTATATACAAAGTATAATATCAGCTCTGCCCCCCTACTGCCTCCAACTGAACTATCTCAAATCAGCATCAGCACATATTTTCTACATTTGGAAAGCATTAAATTTCCAAGGAGTTGAGAGAGTCCAAAATACCAAGCCTTACTTTTCTGGTAATAGTCTTAAAAAATAAGGCAGAGATACATACTTTCTTACAGATTCCACAAATCAATCATTTAACTTTTTTCCTCCAATCATTTTGCTTTCATTTTCCTTCTATGGTCTTAACATCTTGCAGAACAGTAGTTTGTAAATTAAAAGTGATTTGTAAGCTTATTACATTTTATTTGAATTCAGCTTCAAATGAAAAAGAAAAGATAAACCTATTTCCTTGAGTTCTAATGGAAACTGTCCTAGCACAGAAAATTCCAGAAAGTTCAGAATGGGGCTGCTATGACTGTAGTGCCCGGCCAATTATTAATTTATTGTCTCTGAGCTTTAAACCCACACTTTTCACCCTACTTTGTTATAGTGGACTACAAACTGCCAGATCACATTTCTCTCTTGCCAGCTGGCTCCATGTTAGGCTCTACCAATAGAGGGCGATGAGAGATTGCAAAGAAGAAAAAGGAACTTTCCCTATTCTGGTTTACTTTCTGCAGAGGGGTAAGGTTGTGCTGAGAGGTCCCAGCAGCACTGACCCCAGCAATGGTGACTCTCATGACTCCACAGCAAGCTGCCTCTTAGCAGTTTCTTCGCCACCAGGCATCTTGTTCCTGCAGCAGCCACGCCCTCCCTCCTCCTGGGAGGTCTAAATCTCACAGCCTTGTGGGGACCTCCTAAATTTCTAAGTTACTTCCTTGTTCACTTCCCTCAGTCCCAGGGGTGGTAGCTGCTTCCTGCAGTTGCTATCTCTGTTACACTTTAGAGCTTTTTTTTTTACCCCTTTAGTAGTTAACCACCTTTAACCTAATGAACAATTATATTAAATTTTCCCTGTTCAGATTACTGATGTGGTTTTTGTCTTTTAACAAAACCCTGACTGATTACTTCCCTCAAGCTCAAGAATCAGAATGCTTGTATTCAAATCCTGGCTCCAACACTTCCAATTCTATAATTTCTCTGTTCCTGTTTCTTCATCTCTAAAATGAGAATATAAACACTGCTTCCCTCACAGCGGTGTTGTGAAGAGGTAGGTGAAGTAGGTAGCACAGTTCCTGAAATAAAATAAATGCTCAATAAATGTTAGCTATTATTATTCAACAGTGATCGACTGTTGAATAAGAATAGCAGAAAGGGCCAGAAAAGGCTATTAAAACAGAAAGGGCAGCCTGTTGCCTACCCATGGGCTGAATACTTTTGCAGCCTCATAAATTCAGAAAACTAGAGGTGGGAGGTAAAGCCTACTCCACCTATGACTTTTTCATTTACTTATCCAAAGATACTGTCAAGGCATAAGTGGAACAAAAAATGATTATTAACTTCTAAGGTACCATCCGGTTTTAAAATTCTAACTTTTTTAAGTTTCAGAGTTCACAGCTTCATATTACAAACTTGCTCATTTCACTTATCCATGTTAAATATTAAAGCATAGTAATTTTATTTTAATACTAGTGAACCTCTCTTAGAAACAAAGGATAAAAGTATAACGTGATGGAACAGATTTTACTACGCAGATAACTGACAAACCCAGAAAACCTTATAACATGAGAACTTGGCATGTCAGTCCACTTCTATTTATAGCAATGTCTGTGGACCAGTAAAATTAATGACATAATTCAGTCCTGCAGTAATTCTTATAGTAATGTATCTAATTTCCTATGGTTATTATAGACTCACCCTAATTCTGTCATGCCGTCCATGAACTCCTGTTTGGAGAACTCACACTGTGTTGCTGCTCTGAACTTCCACGCAATGATCAACACACTAATGCTGGCTGGATCGAGTGCCAGGTCATCACAGAACTGCTGTATACCATCTATTCCAATTTTGTTTTCATCTTGAGGATCTTTAAAAACAATAATGCAATATTAAATTAGTGCCATACTTTATCATGCCAGCTTCTTAAAACTGAAAAAAGTAATGTGCTTTATATTCCATTTTTTAAAAAAGATCACAAAATGCCAAAGACATGAGGCATTATTACTCTAACGGATATCTTTCTCATATAATATTTAAAGCCACTTTGACCCCTAAATAGAATTCTTAAGATGTACAGGAGTATATCAATGCAGATGAGCACTTAATATTTTTTTATTTCATTTATCCAAATGAAAAATGTTCCATACTCATATATTCAGAAAATCAGAATTTCTATATGTGATAAAGGATTCAAACTGAAAACACCTATACTTTGTTTAAGCAGCCATTCTAAATTTACAGTATTACATATGGGAATTCTCTCTCTTAAAACAAAGTTCACTCTACTACAGCAGTTCATTTGAGAGTATCAGAGAAACTAGAAACTATGCAATTCAATCCCAATCTCAACAACATAAGCAGTTTAATTAAAGCAGTTTAATTAAAGAAAAAAAAACCCCAACTCTCAATATTTACCTTTAAGATAAGCAAGAACTGAAAATAATGACAAAGACAAAGAGAAACAGGCATTCATACACTGTTGCTGGGTGTGATTTGCTAACACCTTTCTAAAAGTAATCTGGCAATAATGCCAGCATTAAAGAACATGCACAGCCTTTTATTTCTGTACATAAGTATATATTAAGTATAATTCCATTTCTGGAAAACATCTGAAAGAAAGTCTGTATAAATATGTTCACATAAATATAAGAGAAACACGTGAAAAGATCCAATACAGCTATTAAAATAGTTTATACTAGGGGGAAGAAAATGAAACAAAATAAAGTTTCAGTGGCTGAGAGATTTCAAATTTGGAGTTAAGAAGTCATTCTGGAGTCTATTTCTTATGCATTATGCAGATAGCCCTTTTAGTTTTTACTGTATTAGAAGAGTTAGATGAAAATACCTGAGACTGTTGAACAGCAATCCAGTATCCTTGATTACTGAAGATAATTGTATAACTACATAGGTTATATGGTTTGACCATGTGATTGTGAAAACCTTGTGGCTCACACTCCCTTTATCCAGTGTATGGACAGATAAGCAGAAAAATGAGGACAATACATAAATGAATAATGGGTGGGAGAGGGTATGGGATGTTTCGGTTGTTCTTTTTACTTTTATTTTTATTCCTATTTTTATCTTACGGAGTACTGAAAATGTTCAAAAATTGATTGCGGTGATGAATGCACAACTATATGATGATACTGTGAACAAATGATAGTACACTTTGGATGACTGTATGGTATGTGAACATACTGCAATAAAATTGCATAAAAAATTGTTTATCCCTCAGGAAAATAAATGAAAAGACAGATAAATTATTAAACCTTTAGTAATTCATTCTGTATTGTTTAACTTTTTAAATGTATTACTTTACAATTCTTTAAAAAGCTATTAAACTTATGCTTTTCTTAAAATCTGGTTTGGCTGAGTTTTATGAAAATGAGAAAAACAACACATTTCTTCCCCATTCCCAAATTGGATGACTGGGGGAGAAAGCAGGGAAGCAAACAGTGTAAGAAGAAAAACTAGTGAAAAGAGAAAACTTTGTCCCCTTAAATCTCTTGAAACATTCCAAGATGTACAGAGTTCTGCTGGACACACCTACCCAATCTGTGTTCTGTATGTTATTTGATTTCTTACAAGCTTGTAACTTTGAAAAGCCTGATTCACAATATTTAAAGTCATAAGCAAACACTCACCTTTGTATCTATTGTATAGTTGTTCTAATTTCTTTCTGTCCAACGATCCTTTTATACTCTCTCGTATATAAAGTTCAGGATTTTGGAAAAAATTGTCTGTTGCAACATCTAACTTCCAGTCATTTTGAGACAGACAACTTACTGCTGTTTTTTCACTAGACTGTGTGAAGATCATAAACTGACGAACTTTATCCTTCTGCGATGATTTCAACTTGTTCTATTGAAATCAGAAAATAAACTGAAACTCTAAAAAATTGTATAGGACTAAGTATTTCTACATCGTTGTCTAATCTTTCTTAGCAATACTTTTTTCCTCATAAACATTAATACATTTCAGATTAAATTTATTTTCAATCTACATGAATCAGAAACACATATGTTTAAAAAATCTGAAACATAAAATTTGGTATAGTTTTGGAAAAGAAACCAGGACAGAGACAAAGGAAGCTCAACCAGACTGGAGATTTCTTCCAAAAGTGGACCCTTGGAGCATATATGAAGGCTCCAGAAAAAAAACACAGAAACTCATAAAACCTTGACCAGGCACAAAACAAAGCTCCAAGAAGGATGCATGAGAAATGATGGGGAAGAAGGTGCCATTATCTGGCCAACCAGAACAAATGACCCAAGGGAACTAGATTAACAGGCATTTGTTACAGTCCTAATACCTAATAAGAATATACTGAGCAATTCTCCCCAATACCATCCCCCTTTGTTTTTTTTGATACATTTACCAAATGGGAAAAAGTAATACATTTTATGAATATCCTATATCCCTCCCAGTAGTAGTAAGGAACCAAGATAACTATCAATAGAATTTCCTTATTATTTTCACTCAAACATGAAGAAGCAGTGAAACATGAGTGAATACTCTCTATCTTCTACTAAGGTTATTAAAAATCCTTATTTTAAATAGGATATCCCCCCTCTTTTCCTTAGCCTGAATCTAGCAGAGGCCCTTGCTCTTTACAAACAGTCCCCCTACTGTAATAACCTCTTCTCGCTTGCCCAAGTGACAAAGACTCATTTCTCATGTGACCAAAACCCAAAGCAAAATGAGGCAGGGCAAATAGGCCCTCCATTATCTCCCAGTCTCAAGGATTACAATCTCCTTCCCCTCTCCTCCCATGCTGGAGGGAGCAATCTCAGCCTACCCGCTATTCTTCCCCGCCTCCACCCCCACCACGTCCCAATACCATCTCTTAACAAAATATTTGGATTCTTCCTGAGATCCTATTGTAAGCGAAGGTGAAAAAAAGAACTTGAGTAGGGCACACATTAATAGATACAGATACAGTGTTCTGTGGTTTAAGAAATCTGAAAACCCCAGCATCTTTGATCTGGGTCCAAACTGAGATCACAAACCTCAACCCCTGCTTGAACAGATGAGAGACATATCCAGAAGGTTAAGGAATTTATTAGTAGTAGAAATGGGGCAAGAACAGAGAGATCTCATGAATCTGAGGAACTTTAGTAATCTTTCCATAAACCACATTGCTCCCTGTAGATATTTTAAAGCTTTTGAACTTTTCAGGAAAAAGACTACCAAAGATAAAAACATTTTTACCTATCAAAGAATAAAAGTAAGACTATGCAAAATCAAGTAATATGAAAAACGTTTATGTCCTAAAGTCTGATCTGTCAGCTATACTCTACTTTCTCTTATAATGTGTTATTGCTTAGGATTACAGATTAAAATCTCAACCACTGTTCTCCAATAAAATTGACAAATTATAAATTCATTAACCTACTGCTACTTCACAAGCAAATCGACTATCTCTGGACACCAGGTAACTCGTAGCCAATTATACAATATATCTCTCAAACCTCTAAAGGTCCTTCCCTTTTGAAAAATGTTTCCTTCTCAAGATTCACTATTTAGTTACAATAAATCCACAATGAAACTGAATGACAAGGAAGATAACTGTCCTAATTTTCCATTTAACTGAAAATTAACAAGGAGACTATATTGATTTCAGTTTTTTCTACTGACTAGTGTTTTTAAATGTTAAATCAGTATACCTTTCTCCCCCAATAAATATAGTGCACCAATATATATTTTAATCCTTCTGTGAAGAACACTTAAGTACTTGAGGGTCACTATGATCATCAGTAACCACTGTACAATGTTGTAGAAAGTGATGGAGATTAACCTGTAAGTATACAGGTATACAAGAACACATCATGGAAATTACTTTGTTTAATGTAATGTTAAAATAATTTTATTGTGGTAACATATATACAACATAATATTCCCCATTTTAACCACTTTCAAGAATAAAATTCAGTTGTGTTATAAAGAAATTACATTTTAACTAAACCTGATATAACTTATTTATATAATCCCATTCCATTCTTCCTAAAAGTTGGATACAGCAAAAAAAAATCAAGTTTATGTGGAGTTTTATCATACAGCATTAAATCCAGAGCTCTGTTCTGTGATGTTTCCATCACTTTTGTTGAAAAGTAACAAAAACAACTTAAGTTACTTCTACAGGATAAAGAGCTCTTTATTCTATTAATGACTTCCTATCGGAAAGCAAAATACTAGAAAACTGGCAGAAAAGGGATGAAAAACTATCTTACCCACATAAACATATCAAATTTACACAAATGAATTACTTAACACTATGTCACATCTTATTTTTTAAAATGTATATAATAGTAAACAATTTTAGCTGGTTTAAATGTAAATTTCAGGTATGCGGGGCAAAATTAACAGTTTTTGTTTTGTTTTGTTTTTTAAAGAGGTGCTTCAACTACACATTCCCAATGCCACAAAAAGGTTAATGAGTGATACCCGGCAAAGAACTGATAGTATTGGTTCCAGCTAAGCCAAGCGGTTATAGGCAATCCCATTCCTGCTAACAGTCTGATAAGAACCCTCCCTTGCCTAAAATAATTTAAACTCTTGTTCTCATGCTAGGGAGTATATACTCAATTTTGTGGTCTTAGAAGCTGTCCCCGAGCAAAGCTGGAGTGTGCTGCATATACCTGTCCTTTCCCTAGACCTATTCAGGAAGCTATAACACTGTCACCACCCCCTTTTCCAGGCCACATGAGTGCACCAGGCAAGACGCTCTAATTTTGAATGTAGCATTCAAACGTTTAAATTTCTCTTAAGGAAGGGGAAAAGGGTGACTAATCTGAAGAGTATTTTACTGAGGGTGAGTGGTGAATAGAAAACAGGTGGAGGAAAAAGCAGATGGATTTTAATTCTACTACAAACCCAGTGAGAGCTTCTTAAGAACAAAAAAAACATACAACAGCTATAATGATTCAACACTCAAATGTAGTTTATGAAATTTACTTTGAGACTTACTTATATTCTGATTACTTTTAATTCTAACATAGAAGAGAGAAATGCTGCCTCTTGTAACAGAAAGCTAATTGCAATTGTATCAAAGATTTCCAAAGTTAGAAATACTATCATAATTCGGAGAGCAAAAGCATTTCAAAATGAAAAATGGCCAAGTCATCAATTTATATAGTTCAATACTTAAATCTAGCATATGTTCATTCTTTTTTTCACTCAAGAAATCTGAGAAAAACATTTAAAATAGTTTATCTGAAAAAAAATTGAGACAAATACTCTGGATGTAGACAAGTATTACAGAGTGAAGAGGATTTTGCCACTGAGCCTACCAAGTATATCACGAATATAAAACGAAGGCTTGGAGGGGCTATGCTAAAAAAAAATAAGAATGATTATAAAGTTAAGAAATTCTTCCTGTTAAGTATTTCCTTCAAGAAAAACACTG
>PVKY010011970.1:0-11751 GCA_004027775.1 Bradypus variegatus
CTTTTGGGTCTGGCTTATTTCACTCTGCATGATGTTCTCAAGTTTCATCCATATTGTCACATGCATCAGGACTTCATTCTTTTTAAATATATTCACAAAATTATGCAACCATCACCATTATCTAATTCTAGAGCATTTTCATCACCTCCAAAAGAAAACCTGTACTCATTACTAGTCACTCCCCACTTCCCCCTCTCCTCAGTCACTGGTTGTGAATTTTTTTTTCTCTCATGTTTTAGCACCTACAATAATGCCTAATATAGTGCACACTCAGTAAATGTTTTTAGAATGTCTCGTAGTCTGGGTATTCTCATTGTTATTACTATACACATTGCTTTTTGAAAAGCATAGCACCAACCAATGTAGAATTCATTGATTTAGCAAATATTTAACTGAGTGGCTGCTGTTTGCCAAGGTCATCTTAAAGCATTAGAGTTGCACTGGCAAATGAGATAAATACCTGAATTCATGAAGCTTACATTTTAGTAGGAGGTAGACAGACATTGAAAAAATAAACAATTAAAAACCTTACGTGTTAATAAGTGCTAGGAAGAAAGTTACTCATGCTAATGGAATAGAGAATACTCACGTTCAGAAAAGTTGGTGCTACATTACCTAGATATGTTATAGAATGCTTCTTTGAAGTTGAATTTGTTGCCTTAATCACAAGGATAAACCAGCTATGTGAAGATAAGGATCCTAAGGAAAGAATAAATTTGTATGTTTTGAGGAACTGAAAGACTAGTGTGAATGAGAGTGAGAGCAGTAGACTCTGAGGTTGGAGAGGGAGTTGGAGACCGGCTCACATAGGACCTCATAGATAGACCTTGGTGTGAGTAGTTTGGATTTGGATTTTATTCTGAGTTAGATATAAAGTCACTGGTAATGTCACAACTTGCTGATGCAGGGTGACGTTAAGAGAAGAATTGAAGATGGCTCTTAGTTTTTTGACTTGAGTAATTTATACAAATGGTATTACCATTTATTGAAATGGGGGAGGAAGAGGATTATTGGGAAACTTCGGCATTAAGAGATTACATTCTTAATTAAGAGATTACATTCATTAAAAGATTACATTCTCATGTATTTGAGATACCTGTTGAAAATTCAAATGGAGATATTGTATGAGCAATGGAGATATTGTATGAGCAATCTGGAGCACAAGAGAGAGGTCAGGACTAAAGATATAAATTATGGGGTCTTTTTTTTTAATTCAGTTTTATGGAGATATAGTCACATACCATGCAGTCATGCAAAGCGTACAATCAGTTCACAGTACCACCATATGGTTGTGTGTCCATTACCAAAATTAATTTTTGAATGTGTTCATTACCACACACACAAAAGTAATAAGAATGAAAATTAAAGTGAAAAAGAACAATTAAAGTAAAAAAAGAACACTGGGTGCTTTTTGTTTGGCCCCCGTTTTTCTACTTATCCATCCATACACTGGACAAAGGGGAGTGTGGTCCTTATGGCTTTCCCAATCACATTGTCACCCCTCATAAGATACATTGTTATACAACCGTCTTCAAGATTCAAGGGTTCTGGGTTGTAGTTTGATAGTTGCAGGTATTTACTGGTAGGTATTCCAATTCATTAAAACCTAAAAAGGGTTATCTGTATTGTACCTAAGAGTGCCCACCAGAGTGACGTCTCGGCTCCTTTTGGAATGTCTTCAGCCACTGAAACTTATTTCATTTCACACCCCCCTTTTGGTCAAGAAGATGTTCTCCATCCCACGATGCCAGGTCCAGGTTCCTCTTACGGGGTCTTTATAGTATTTAAAGTCATGAGTCAGAGAGAGAGAGCATGTGCACTTGTATGTAGGCTCCAGGACCAACTCCTGATGTACTGAAGCATTTAGGGCTTGAGCAGAGGAGCCGGCAAAGGAGAAGGAAAGCCAATGAGATAGGAGGAAGATAAGGAGACTGATATAACTGATACCAAGAGAAGAAAGTGGAGAGATTTGGGAGGGTAGGAAAAGGAGGGAAAACTGGTTTAAGATGAAGAATTATATGGAATAGTATAGAGTCCCGGAGTTTAGGTGTTGGCAGATGACCTAAGAGGCTTGGACTTGTGGTGGTGTCTGAGGAAACCAGGATCTGAGAGGCATAACTGGATATGACTCATGCAAAAACAGGAAGGCTTTTTGTTTTGCTGTTTTCATTTACGTAAATTCTCTTACACATTTACTCTTACAGAATTCCATCTTAAGAAACTACAAATCTTATTTCATTTACTTTCATTATGCCTTTGTTTTATTATGTTAAGAATAAGGAAAAGAAGATTGCTTTTCCCCTAATAATTTCAAATGCTAGTGAATTAGAGCATGATTAATATCAAGAGGGATGTTTAATCTTTAAGATATCTGTTGATGTTATTATTGCTCCTATCTATACTTGAGGAGTGGTATTACAAATTGGCATAGAACCTAGTTTTATAAATTCAGGGATTTATGAATACATGTTTTCCTTGTTTTATTCCTTAGGTTTTGTTGGGTCATGATATTTGTTGTAGCTGTACTTTTTCATTTTTTTTATACCTTTTATATTTTGCCTCTTGCCTCCCCTTCACTTGCTTGATGGTTGTCTCCCTGGTTACTTTTTGTTATTATAACATTAACTTTTAGAGCAGATTTATTTAAATACCCACACACAAGCTCGCATCATGTCTTGGCTTACAGCTTTTCGTGGATACCTGTTGCACTCAGAAAGAAAAATCTACCCTCCTTCCTATGCCTAGAAACTCTGCATAATTTGTCTTGTTTATTTTATAACGTTCTGTTTCCATATATATATCAGTCTCAATGGTGTCAATTATATCAGTCTCCTTATCCTTCTGTTTCCATAATCTAGTTGCATTGGCTTTTTCTTAGTTCCTCCAATATCTCAAGCTCTTCCCCACCTCAGAGTTTTTATACACAGTATATACTTTATCTGGTGGCTTCCTTTCATTCTTTTGTTTTAAAACAGCATTGTTAAGGTATAATTGATGTAAAACAAACTGCAGACTGGAAAAATATAGAATTTGATGAATTTGATGTGTGTGTGTGTGTGTGTGTGTATACACACACATCCATGAAATCACCACCACAATCAAGATAATGAACATATTCCATCACCTCCAGAAGTTTCCTTGTGTCCCTTTGCAATCCATTTCCCTAATCTATCCCAAGACAACCACTGTCATTATAGATTAGTTTGTATTTTCTAGAATTTTATGTAAAGGAAATCATACAGTTTGTTCCCTTTTTGGTGAGTGAGTCTGTGGGTCTGGCTTCTTCCACTTAGCTTAATTATTTGAGATTCATCAGTGTTATATGCATTAGGAGTTGGCTTCTGTTTACTGCTGAGTAACGTGGCATTGTATCACTAGACCACAACTTCTTCATTCATTCACTAGTTGTAGGCATTTCAGTTGTTTCCATTTGGGGGTATTACAAATATAACTCTTCAGAGTGTTCCTATATAAGCCTTTGTGTGGACGTATGCTTTCATTTCTCTTGAGCGAATACTGGTGAGTGCGATGGCTGGGTCATATGATGGGTGTAAGCTTTATTTTTAAGAAACTGCCAGGTGTTTATACATCCCCTAAGCAGTTCGTGAGAGTTCTAGTTGCTCCACATCTTCACCAGTGCTTTGTGGTCAGTCTTTTTAAATTTAGCCGTTATATAGGGTTGTAGTGGTGTGTTGCTGTGATTTATTATGTTTCCCTCATAGTAATGATGAGCAGTTTTCATGTGTTTATCTGTCATCTGTATATCTTCTTTGATGAAGTTTATTCAAATCTTTTGTCCATATTTTAATTAGTTCTTTTAAAAGGTTTTAATATTATTGAAGTACAGAAGTGTGATTGAAGTTCTTTGTCAGATATGTTTTGCAGATTTTTTTTCCAATCTGTGACTTGCTTTTTCTTGTTTATAACAATGCCTTTTGAAGAACACAAGTTTTAAATTTTTGTTAATTCTGGTTTATTTATTTTTCTCTTTTATACTTCCTGCATTTGTGCCCTACCTAAGAAGTCTTGGCAAAAGCAGGAGTTACTAAGATTTTCTCTTAGATTTTCTTCTGGAAATTTTAGCGTTTACAATTTAGGTCTATGATCCATTTTTAGTTGATTTTTGTATGTAACTAAGGTTCATGTTTTTGTATGTGGATATCTATTCATTAAATGTTAACCTCTACCCCACTGATTTGCTTTGGGGCCTTTGTTTAAAATAAATCAACTACACATATATGGGTCTATTTCTGGGCCATTTTTTCTGTTCTGTTGATCTCTATATGGTGTATCCTTATGCCAACGCCATCCAGAGTCTTGATTACTATAGCTTTATAGTAAGTCTAATAATTATATATTTTATATATATAATAAATAATATATATTTTATGTAATACATAAATGTATTATATATATAAATAATAAGTCTAATATATATGTTTTGCTATTTATTTTGCAAAATGTATATATTTTGTTAGACTTAATTATCTAGCAACTTTAAAAAATATTCCTTAGGATTTTCTGCATAGACAATCATGTCATTCGTGTATAAATGTAAAAATTGTGGATAAAGGTGGATAAATGTATAAATGCCAGTTTTACTTCTTCCTGTCTTATGTGGATGCCTTTTATTTATTTTTCTTGCCAAATCGCTCTGACTAAAACCTCCATCACATTGTTGACTGAATCTGGTGAGAGGGGACATCCTTGCCTCATTCCCAGCTAGAGGGAAGGCGCTCATTCTTTAGGGCCTGGAGCCATTACCGGTTCTAAGTTCCCTCTTGGTATTTTCCTCAACACATTGTTCTTTTTCTTCGTATTCATATCATAATATGTAATTATGCATTTTTATTTATTTGTTTAATGTTTTTTCTCTCACTTATCTATAAAGACCATAAGGGGAGGGACTGTATCTCTTTCATTATTTTATGTATAGAATCAGACACATAATAACAGCAAGAAATATTTCTTGCATGAAGTCTGAATGCATAGTTCACCCTTGTTTTCTTGCTGACCATCAGTGTTCCTTTAAATTATACATCTAAGAGATAGGAAATAGTATCACAAGAGTTATTGTTAACTACTCAAATCATGAATCATTTTATTTATAAATGATTGAACTAAAAGTTGATAACTATCAGTAATTGATTTCATGGCTTTAAATACAAACTATGTTGATTTAAAATATATTCTCATGATATTGAATTTGTGGGGCTTGAAACTAATTTTAGTATTTTCTGTTTTTCTTTTAATTGCTGGAATTTAATGAGGAGTTTATTGATTTTTTTTCTCTGTTTTACACATTTTTCTACATGTTTTTGATTGCCCTGGTCAACTTTTATATGTTTGTCTAATAAAAAATTCTAGCTCTCACATACCCTCATGAAGCAGGAGTTTTATAATCCTAGATTATTCATATAAGGGAAATGCTTCTGTACCAGATGTGTATGTAGACAGTATTTTCTAGGATCTGGCAAGGATGGAAAAAATGAACATAATTTTATTCCATGAACTCTTTCAATCTTTTTGTTCCTATATCCTACCTATATCTGAAAAGATTTTTTGGTATACATGACTTATTTTTGTCTTTTGACTATCATATGTTACTTTTTGTTACTTGTTTCTCAAATTAGGAGTTTTTCGCTATATAGTTTTACTATGTATGTTTTTCCTTTTGCAAGCAGATAAATAAAAAGTGTAGACTGACTGCTTAGTAAACATCCAGCTTCATATTTTCCTGTATTTACAAGTACATTACTTCGATTTATATAGCAAATGTGAGACTGCTTATGAATTGAATAATTTAAAATGCATTAAGGGGAGCTCTAAGTGGAATACTATATAAATCTTTTAATTGTAAACATTTATTGCCTTTTATATTATAGACATTTAGATATTTTATATGGTATTTTTAATTTTGATACTTAGGGACACTGATTTCTAAAATGTGCATCTTTAAAAAATGTCATTTTACAGGTTATTAGGGAAAAACCCTGTTTTGTGAATTGAGGCTGTGTACAAGTCAGCGTCTCATGGCCAAATTTTTAATTAGTGAACATTAGCATTAGTAATTAGAAATGTTGCTGGATTCTTAATGACTGCCTTACCAGTAAATATAGGGCTGCATTTTAAATATAGTTATGTTATATTCAGACTTAATTGAATATTTGTGTTTTGGTTGCTCTCCTTAAAATGGTTATATGTAAATAAATACACATTTTTTCCAGTGTATGAAATACTCTCTTAGCATTGGTAAATTAACAACAATTACAAAACAGCATACACAAAGCAAACCAAATTTTCTTTATGTCCCATAGATGTTTCTTGTGATTTTTCCAGAGGGAACAAGGTATAATCCGGAACTAACAAAAGTCATTTCAGCTAGTCAAGCATTTGCTGCTCAGCAAGGCAAGTAAAAATTTGACTGTATTTGAAAAAATAATTTTCAAAGATCATTTTTTGTTTCTCTTTCTGGAGAAAATATTTATGTTTTGCAACAGTTCCTTGAGTGTCTAGATGTATTATCTCTTAGTAAATGAACTTGCTTGTAATTAATACATATACATATTATAACATATATTCAACATAGATTCAAATGTCTGCCATAGTATATATATTACTATACCGTGGATTCAGTTAAAATCTGTGTACATCATTGTGTAGGAGGAAGCTTTTTCTATAGCGTGGGTTATATATGATGGAAATAGTTTCTATTCTATAGATTTACAGACTTAGGTTGGGATTCAAGCCCTGATATTTATATGAATGCAAGTTGCCTAACCTTGCTGATCATCAATTTCCTCATCTCTTAAAAAATAGATACCTCATGGGTATACCAATAACCTGTACAAGGATTAAATTAGCAAGTATTTAAAGTTTCTATTTGAGAATATTACTCAAAGTTCACTGTACGTGGAAGCTGTCAATATCTCTAATAAATGGAATGCTCTAGGTCTCTGCAGACATGGGTCCCTATGCTTGGATATGCGTGGAGTTCTAATTTGCTGTTGTTTGTGACTCTATAGTCTATGTCTGCAGAAGGAGGGACCTGAGCCGTGCTGCCTCTGCGTGATTCCCAAGCTGCTAGGGACCGAGTGAGGGAGAGGGGTATGGACTGGCAGGTCCCGGAGGGAAATTTTCTACCTGCTCTTGTAGATTCTCAAATCTTTTACTTCGAATGAGCATTTATGGAGTCCTTCTCCAGTGTCTTTTGTCCTCCAAAGTTCTAAGCAAGTGGGATTTGTCCTTTTATTAGCTGATTTTGAGGGAAGACATTTCCAGGGGATGTCTTATGTTGCCATGTTGATGGCATCCCACTGTCTTTCTGGTGATTTTTTTTCTTTTTTTTTAAGTGCCGTTTTCTTGAGATATATTCACATACCATACAATCATCCCAAGTGTACAATCAGTTGTTCATAGTATCATCACATAGTTGTGCATTCATTACCACAATCAATTTTTTTATTACATGGGAATGACACCCAGGGGTGTAAATCCCCCTGGCAATGCAGGAAATGACTCCTGGGGATGAGCCTGGACCCAGCACTGTGGGATTGAGAGGATCTTCTGGACCAAAAGGGGGAAGAGAGGTGAAACAAAATAAGGTTCCAGTGGCTGAGAGATTTCAAATGGAGTTGAGAGGTCACTCTGGAGAGTACTGTTATGGGCTATATAGGTATCACCTTTTAGTTTTTAGTGTGTTGGAATGGCTATAGGGAAATACTGAAGCTGTCAAACTGCAACCCAGTGACCTTGATTCCTAAAGACGATTATATAACTGTAGTTTGCACAGTGTGACTGTGATTGTGAAAACCTTGTGGCTCGCACTCCCTCTATCCATTGTATAGACAGATGAGTGGAAAAATGGGGACAAAAATTAAATGAATAGGGTGGGATGGAGGGGATGGAAAAATCTAGTTGTTCTTTTTTTCCTTTTGTTTTTATTTTGGAGTAAGGAAAAGGTTCAAAAATTGGTTCTGGTGATGAATGCACAAATGTATGATGGTGCTGTGAATAATTGATTGTACACTGTGGATGACTGAAGGGTATGTGAATATAACTCAATAAAACTGTATTTTAAAAAGTAAATGAACAGTGGGGGGAGGGGATGTTTTGGATATTGTTTTTATTTTAATTTTTACTTCATTTTTGGAGTAATGAAAATGTTCAAAGATTCATTGTGGTGATGAATGCACAACTATGATGGTACTGTGAACAAACAAATAAATAAATAAATAATGAAATTTTATTGAGATTTATTCACATACTATATAGTCATCCAAAGTGTACAGTCAGTTGTTCACAGTGTCATCACAAAGATGGTGGCTAGGTGAAACAGGGCAAACAAACACCTCTGTGAAAAATGCTAGATAAAAACTAGAAGGTGACCCAGAATACCAGTTTCAGCGATACACCAGCTGGACAAGGCCTGCTAGAACCACAGGGGCCTTACACTTGGTGAAACCAGGAGTCTGCATTCTGAAATGAGTGAGTAAGCCGGCTGAAAGACCTGTGGCTGTGCTGCGGTGTGGGGAAGCCGGGGGTTGGCATTTGGAGATGGACTGGTTGTTTAAAAAAAAAAAAAGGGAAAAACCCAGGAGCGGCTGCAGTTGCGACGGTGGGAACTGCACAGTGAAGCACGGCAGGAGTGTGCTTAGCCAGCTTCTCAGTGTCTCGTGTGGAGGATAGCCCGCTGCAGATTCCCTCAGGGCCAGGGGAGCGGAGGGGAGAGCCGGAAGGAGATAGAAACCCTGCTGTTTGCAGTGGGCTCCCCGATGGGCTGGAGACACTCCTGCCCGGGGCTGTGCCCACAGCCCAGAGCCGTGCCAGTTGTCCCGGAGCTGGGAAGGAGGAACTGAGCGAGGATGGGGGGTTGAGACGCCCTGTTCAACCATCTTTGCATCAGGCTGAGAGCGCCCCTGCACGGCCCGGCAGCCCAGGGCTTCCCTTGAGGGATGGCATGCACTTGTGATGTAGCACAGCCTTCCCTCAGCAGAGATCCTGGAAGATCACAGCTGAGAAGAGGGGCCCACTCGGAAAACCCAGGGATGCTACATCAATGCCAGTGGTTTGTGGGTCAGTGACAGAGAGGGTCTGGGGCAGAACTGAAATGAAGGCTTAGACTCTTGCAGCGGCCTTGAATCTCTGGGAACACCTGGGGGGTTTGAATATTAAAGCTGCCCTGCCTCCCTAGCCACCCAGACACACGCCCCACATTCAGGGCGGACGGCTCCAGCAACACACCCAAACTGAGTTCACCACGGAGCCCCACAAGAATCATTTCCCCACACACCACAAGGACAAAGTTGAGGAGAACTGACTTGAGGGGTATAGGTGACTCGCGGACGCCATCTGCTGGTTAGTTACAGAAAGTACATGCCATCAACTTGTATTTCTGAAAAATTAGATTGGTATTTTTTTTTTAGAACTTGAAAGAACCTATCAAGCAAAGCATCTTAATGCATGTGATAAAACCAGACGATATGGAGAACCCAATCCCAAACGCCCAAATCAAAATATCAGAAGAGACACAGTACTTGGCACAATTAATCAAAGAACTACAATCAAGGAACGAAAACATGGCAAAGCATATAAAGGACATGAAGAAGAACATGGCACAGGATATAAGGGACATAAAGAAGACCCTAGAATAGCATAAAGAAGACATTGCAAGAGTAAATAAAAAAATAGAAGATCTTATGGAAATAAAAGAAATTGTTGGCCAAATTAAAAAGACTCTGGATACTCATAATACAAGATCAGAGGAAGTTGAACAACGACTCAGTGTCCTAGAAGTCCACAGAACAGAAAATGAAAGAACAAAAGAAAGAATGGAGAAAAATATAAAAAAAAATAGAAATGGATCTCAGGGATATGATAGATAAAATGTCCAAACTTAAGACTCATTGGTGTCCCAGAAGGGGAAGAGAAGGGTAAAGGTCTACAAAGAGTATTCAAAGAAATTGTTGGGGAAAACTTCCCAAACCTTCTACACAATTTAAATACACAAAGCATAAATACCCAGTGAACTCCAAATAGAATAAATCCAAATAAACCCACTCCAAGATGTATTCTGATCAGACTCTCAAATATTGAAGAGAAGGTGCAAGTTCTGAAAGCAGCAAGAGAAATGCAATTCGCCACATACAAAGGAAACAACATAAGACTAAGCAGTGACTACTCAGCGGCCACCATGGAGGCAAGAAGGCAGTGGCATGACATGTTTAAAGTTCTCAGAGAGAAAAATTTCCAACCAAGAATACTTTATCCAGCAAAACTCTCCGTCAGATTTGAGGGAGAGCTTAAGTTTTTCATAGACAAACAAATGCTGAGAGAGTTTGCCAATAAAAAACCTGCCCTACTTCAGATACCAAAGGGAGCCCTACCAACACAGAAACAAAGAAAGGAGAAAGAGACATAGAGAATTTTAACAGACATGTAGAACCTTACATCCCAAATCACCAGGACACTCATTTTTCTCTAGTGATCATGGATCTTTCTCCAGAATGGACCATATGCTGGGGCATGAAACAAGCCTTAATAAATTAAAAAAAAAAATTTGAATATATTCAAATCACATTCTCCAACCACAATGAAATACAAATAGAAGTCAATAGTTTTTGAATTGTAACTCCACTATTTACTTCCTACGTGATATAAAATACACAAACTCTAATGACAAATCAGTGGTTTTGGACTCAGTGTAAAATATGTAATTTTTGACAAGAACTGTATAAAGGTGGGGGAATGGAGGAATATAGGAACATAGTTTATATATGTCCTATTGAAGTTAAGTTGGTATCAAAGAAAAACAAGATTGTTATGGATTTAAGAGGTTAATTTTAAGCCCCACAGTAAACACAAAGAAATTATCAAAGAGTATGACCATAGAGATGAAAAGTAGAGTATGGGTTAAGAGAAATGGGGGAAGGGGCAATGGGGAGTTAAGAAATGAGTGTAGGGTTGCTGTTTGAAGTGAAGGAAAATTTCTAGTAATGGTTGGTGGGAAAGAGATAGCATTACAACATTCTAAGTGTGATTAATCCCACTAATGGAATGCTAAGGAGGGGGTGGAATGGGAAGATTTAGGCTGTATATGTGTTTCCACCGTGGAGAAAAAAAAAAAGTCTAAATAGATGACAGTTGAATGCCAAGGATGATCCTGGATGGGATCTGAGGATGGAGGACAGGAGGCTCAAAGGGACACAGTTGAGACATAAGGAAAAAAAAAAGAAATATAGAATGTAAACTTTGTATCACTGTTGAATCTCTTGTACTTGTTAACTGCGTTTAATGGGATTGCATAAAAGAATGTTCTTGTTCATGGGAATTGTATATGTGAATTATAGTGTTCAAGGATGTGTGCAGCTAGCTCTCATATGTTCAGAGGACAGAGCAATTGATTATGGATGATAGGGAGGGAGGGAGGGAAAGAAATAGCGGTGTGACAGCATGTTAAAGTTGGTGGATTGGGGTATCAGGGGAGGTGGGTCAGGGTATGCTGGAGTTCTGTGTATGGGGTTTGTATTGTTTTTGCAACTGTGCCTATAACTTTGAATTTATTTCAAAAAAAAAAAAGATGAAAAGACCAAGGCTCAGCCAAGGTGAGGGACTCACCCACTGTAGTCAGTGTATTGGTACAGCTAGCAAGACAGGCTCACCAGTCCCCACTCTCCACCAGCCCCTCTCTGCTGCAATCCACTGCTCCAGGAGCATCTTCATCCCTTATTAGCCTTCCAAAGGATTTTTCTC
>PVKY010011971.1:0-11749 GCA_004027775.1 Bradypus variegatus
AGGCTAATCCTGGGTTTAGAAGTCTATTCCAGTTCCCAAGCTCTACAGAGCTCTTTTTTTCCATCCACCATCTGGATATCTTCACTCAACCCTCTGGAATTTTTTTTTGTTTTCTGTGTTTTTGTTTTTTCTAGGAACCTGTGTTCTGATCTGTTAAGGCAGGCAAGGGTCCATCTGCCTAATACCACTAGTCCCTCAAAAAGATGATCCTCATTATTATATATCAAAAGGCTCTTAACATGTTGAAGCACTGACACACCAAAGATAGCACCCACTCTTCAACTTCTTCATTTTCAAATCCAAAAACGATTTATAAACCAGACTTTGCTTTCCTCCCACTCCTTCATGTTCACAGGAAGCCTGAAAAGAATGGAAAATATAAACTCCTGAACCTGAAGGCTTCAAGATGAAGTTGCAAACCCATCCAATTTGTTTAAACTTTGTTTAAAAGCATGGCTGCCTATGGAATACTCCACCATTCATAAACCAAGACGTTTTTGGCGAAGGAAGCTGGATGGTTGCTGCTCTTTGCTGGAGACACTAGAGGCTCAATTGCTAGCACACCCCAGACTGGATTTCTCTTTTTGCCCCCTTGTCAGAATTTTTACCCCAAACCACTGCCTCGAGCTCTCTGAGCATGCGCTGGAGACACACAGCTTCCTGCAACTGCAGAATCACATATGACCACCTCAGGGGATTGCAATGGGAGTTTTGGGTTCAGATCTGACCTTTGTTTGCTGGGATTTAGAGTGGTTAAAGACACTTGGAGGGGTCTGACAGCCTTTTTTTCTGAGTCGCTGGTTTCTGCCCAGTTTCCATTGGATAAGCAACCACATTACAGAAACCGTTACTGGCACACTTGATCTTCCAACCTCTAAAACCATGACACATAAAATCACATCCCAGAGCCAAGTATATTTGTCCAGCATTAAAAAAATATTAATGCATCCGTACCCTCCAGTGTCAGCTATGGCAGTCTGAAAAGTCGTTTCCCATCACTAAGGCCAGGACGTCACCAAGTGGGCAAAATGCCGTTACCCTGGCTAAGGGAAGGCTTTCCTTTCCTTCTGATTTCAAAACCCATTCTGGTAGCCCCAACCAGCTTGGTGAAGAGTCATCAATCACCCTGTAAGACAGCTCAAACTCAAACTGCTCGCTCAGACCTTCAGAAACAAACATAATTTAGCCTCGATTTCTTAACAGTCCCTTCCCACACTGCTGTCCTCTTAGCCTCCTTAGGCTTATTTCCAACTAGAAGCTGCCCCCTACATTGAAATGCTCTTAATGCCACTCAGTTTTGTACTTCATTGTATTTTTTTGTATAATGCTTTCTAGTTGTTTCATGTATTTAATTTTATCTTCCCAATAATGACAACGACAAGTCTTAGTACCTTGGGATTACCTATAGCAGGGATCTCCAAAGTGGGTTATGGGAAGGAACTGTTTCTATTTCTATTTATTTTTTAATTCAATCCTTAATTTTAATTTCTGTTTGTGTTTTATAATGTAAACAGTAAGTTTGTATAGTATTTATATTGGGGGTTGCATACTAATTTTTTTAACTGATGGGGTAGAGAAACACAGGTTTGAAAGCTGGTTAACATGCAGTAAGAACATAGTAGAAACTCAGTGAATACCTGATAACTTGAATAAAAAGCAACGGAGAGGGATAAGGAAACTCAACCTTCCTTCTGCTCAGAAGGTCACAGAGCAGAAATGCCCACAGGGAGCCAGCCAGAGCCACAGTCCTAGGGGAGCCCAGAGACTGTTTGCCATCTGCAGAGCCCCGGCAACCTCCGGGCAAGAGGTAGATCCAACCATCTCCCCTCTCTTGATAAGCTAAACAGGAAGAATATCTTTACCTGATTGAAAATGCAGACACACAAACTGCCAGATATAATCACTCGAAACAATGGGCCTCTCTTCCCCTCTTTTCCAGCTTCCCCTGCACTTCCTGAGACCAGGGCAGAGTTGGGGTTCAGAGACCCAATAGTTCAGCAGGAACTCGATCCGTTGTTCTCTGCCTCCAGCTGGGTCATATGAACAAAGGCTTTATTTGTTCCCATGCAAGGTGTGGATGGCAAACGACCTTTACAGGGAATAGATCTCTCCTCCTCTTAGATCAACAATTTCATTTTACAAACCTAATAAGTCTGAGCTGGTGTCATCAAGTGGTGGGGCTGATAACACAATGAGGAACACAAACACAGCAGAAACCTGAAGTTAAATAAGAGGCTACAATAACAATGGACATAAAGAATGTGGCTAAATTTCTCCACCAGGATGCTAGGTGGCTGCAGAGTCTAAAGAAAAAATGGGAGGCAGAGACAAAAGGGTTAGCGCTGCCTGCTCTTGCTACCTTACTGACTTCCCTGGGCAGCTGGCAGCGGAGAGCAGGCCAAACTCACAGGGGAGTCATTCATGAAATGCTGTTTTCAGACATCTCCATTAACCTTTCTTCCTCTCTTCCCTAACCTCCCACCTCCACCCTCACCCCCCATTGGCATTTGTTTCCACCTGAATTTAGAAGAGTTTAGAGAAGTGGTGTGTACTTTCTGGGCTGCCCACAGGGATCTGTCACATACCTAACTGAGACTCGGGAAATGGCAATTCAGGATTCCAGATCTAACTACTGAGCTAGGGCAATTCACTTCAACTCGGAACTTCAGTTTCTCCAACTGAATGACGCAGGACAAGATGATCTCAAAACTTCCTTCCAGTTAACGATCTAGGGCTTGGTAGACTGAGTTCTTGGGACACCCCAGGACACCCCAGCGGCAGCACTGCCCAAGGAGGCCCACAAGGCTGGACTCTAGGGATGTGGCTCAAGCCCCAGCCCCCCTGAGCTGCCCCAGCTCCCACCTGAGGATTTAAAGATCTGATTCAGGCCGAGCTAGGGGTTCAAGGGTGTGTTTTGAAGGATCTGTGCAGAAGTTTTGTGGGGTTGCTGGCAACATAGAGAAGGCAGTTCCAGATCCCAGTGGGAAAGGCTGGGAAGTGTGCACTCACACCGCCTGATGGCTCCCGGGATGTTTCTACAGTCGTCAAGCCCTCAGTGCACAGCTGCCGCACCGGGTTGTCAGGGCTTCCAGGCCGCGGCTATCTACTGCACCACATCAATTACTAACCTTCAAAACACCACAGAGTAGAGCAAACAGTAAGAGCTCGGGCAAGAAAGGACAGATTAGACATGGAGACTTTATCTACTCCTCCCCATCTGTCCCTGGTGAACAAGAGGATTAGGAAAAAAAAAATGCAAACAGGATTGCTTAGACTGGTTCTTCACCAAAACCGAGACCTGGAGGCTTCGTTCCTTCCTGTGCCCCTTCATCTTCTCCCCTCTCCCTCCTATACAGGGACGGGGCGAGGGAGTTACCTTTCAAAGGTAAAAAGGACTAGAACAGATCTGAATCGTCACATTAGGCCGGTGGAATTTTAATCTGCTTCAACCGCCATCACAGCCACCTCCTACCTTCCCTAGACCAATCACGCAGAGCAAAGGAGGCTGCGCAGGAGCCCAGAGGGGCAGATGCCCTTGCATTTTGACAGCAGCACCACAGTAACCAAAACTGAAAGGTGCTAAATCTCATGGTAGGTAGAATCTTAGACAAAACAAGGTAGACCTAGGCTCTGAAACGCAACAAGGACAAAGAGCACTTCCTGTATTCCAGGCACTAGTCTTAGCTCTTACATGCATTTTCCTCATTCATTCATTCACACATTCAAAAAGCAGTAATGTTTAAGAGCACAAACTAGAGCCAGAGTGCCTAGATTTGAATTCTAATTCTGCAGAAGACCTGCTATGTGTCCTTGGGCAAGTTAACTCCTTGTGCCTCAGTTAGTCTGTCTGTAAAATGGGGATAGTGGTGACCATAAACAAGGTTGTTAGGATAAAAGAATTTGATGTATGGAAACTTAGGGCATGGCACACAGCGGTGAGACTGAGGACACAGCAGTGAACCACCAAACAAAGCTACAGTCTAGTGGGGTAGAGGTGGGAAGAAAAGACAAATGAATATATGTCAGATGACATTACATCATCCGGAGAATTAAAAAAAAAAAACAAAAAAAAACAGGCAAGATGACAGACAGTGGGGGAGGAGGCATCACTGAGACCTGCCTGTCCTTGGACGCACACCTGGAGGTGACCACAACCACCCCAGGAGGAAAGTATTCTTATTCCCATTTTGTGGGTGATAAAGCCGAACCGAAGAGGGGTTGCGCGCCTCGCCTGGGCTCCCACTGCAAGAAAGAGGCAGAGCCAGGGCTTAAGCGCAGCCAGCTGGCTCCAGAGCCGCTCCCATAACCTCTGCGACACACACTGATTCACATGCGTCCTCACTGTGTGTGAGCACAGGGTCCCGAAGGTGCCGTGTGCTGGGCCTCAGCCCCGTCCTGCAGCTCCTCCGGGGCCAGCGCCACCCGGCAGATGAGGTGCTGAGCATGGCCCCCAATGCAGAGGAGGCACCCAGACCTCTTCCCTGGCCCTGGAAGAGCGGGCCCGCCAGAGAACACCCTCCTACCTTTATAATGCAAGTTAATTCCCGAGATGGAGGCTACTGAAGTGGCTGCCACCAAGGAAATCCACGAGCAGCGGGGTGGGGCTTTCTGCCCGTCACTGGGCTCTGGGGGGTTATTAAAGCAACTGCTTCCCTGACCACTGGGATGAAATTAGATGGCTACTCAAAGATGAGCGTAAAGGTTTAAAAATATTAAAAAAAAAATTTTCCCCATCCTCAAATGCTTTTACAACTGCAATTTAAAGAGTTTCATAGCAAACCTCCTTCCCCCACCCAGTGTCTCGTAGGCAAATCAAACTACCTAAACAGTGGGCTCTGTTAATAAAGTAGGAGCCTGCCTCTGCTAGCCACCAAACTCTGGGAAGACAGAAACTGCATCTGTCCTCTCGGTTTCCCGTGCCGAGCAAACTGCCTGCCGACCCCACTCCCATGATTTCTAATAATCAGGAAAAATAAGGTGATGGAGAGTTGGGATTGACACCCATCTGTCTTGGTGGCTCCCTAGGAATGAGGCGCAGTGTCCTGAGCACCCGTCTCACTCCTGCCCCAGCCCTCCTCGTCTCCTGGACACCCTGCCACACACCACGCAGCAGGCTGGCTTCGGCCACTCCACAGGCGGCGAGGACAGCGGCCAGGCCACTCACAGGTTCAAGTGCAGACATTGCACGTTTTCCTGTGCATTTCCCTGGAATTCAAAGCATTCCCTTTAAGCTCACTATAACCTCTCTAGTTGATTCAATTCTGGGTCAGGATTCCTCTTTTGTCCCAAATCCCTCCTCTCCCCCAAGTTTACATTTTCATTCACTCTCTCCCTCTGTCTCTCTGCAAGCAATCCTTTGGCCAACAACCAACTCTATTTTTCTTTCATGATTTAACTGTTTAAAAAACCACCTTCCTTTTCCCTACCTCTAGGATTACTGATTTCTTAGTCCTGTTTTTGCTTTTGTTTTTTAAATCCAGAGCCAGCTTATCTTTCCCAGGAGGTTGAAGAAGAACTTTCAAATTTGCTTTCACTTATCAGTAGTTATATGACCAAGGCCAGACAACATATAATATACTTGACATTTAATACATTTGATGGAGTAATTTCACCACTCCCAAGTTCCAGGAGAATTGTCTTTATCAACAGTTATCTAACTGTCCCCCCAGGGCACACAGCACCACACCAGACCCCTGAGATGCTAGAAAGTGACACTCCTGACAGACAGAGGTTTACAGTTTCAAAGGGTGGATACATCTTCTAAGATACAACTACACATAAGGTAACTGAAGTGATTTTTAAGTAACCTAGAACATGTAGAAAATGTTTCTTCAGATTAATCATTTTGGAAAGTTCTTTTACTCCAGTGATAACACAGAACTTTCAAGAGTTCATCTTTGCTTTCAGAGAAAGTTTGAGACAGACTAGGAAAAAGTCAGGGTAGGGTTTGATCATCAGTGTTCTACAGAGTAGATGATAACTTTCCAACAATGGATGACTGACAGGATTCTAAGGCAGGCAAAGAATTCATATCTACCTAATGGCCAGTCTTTTTCTTTTCTTATTTTGAGATAAATTTTAGATTCACATGCAGCTGCAAGAAATAATAGAGAGAGATCACCTGAACCATTTGCTCAGTTTCCCAAAACTATAGCACCATATCACAACTAGAATACTGACATCAATGCAGTGAAGATACAGAACATTTCCTTCATTGCAAAGGTCCCTCCTGTTGTGCTGATCTAGCCACATCTACTTCCCTCCTGCTCCCATCTCCTTTTTTTAAATGAAGCAGCATTTATTTTATTATATTTCATCTGTATGTTTATGTCAAAGGGGAAAATAAACCAGTTAAGCTGTTGATTTCTCCAGCATTCTCCAGCATCCTTACTGTCCTTCAGTTTGAAGGTAAAATACCTTACTTATGAGTACAAACACATCTTTTATATTGAAGCAAATTTCCAACTTATTTATAATGTCATTAATGAACTTGCATCTTTAACCCATTACAGACCTATATTTCCAAACTCATAAACACTTCCAGTTCTAACTTGGGACTCTATCACTGGATCTCCTCTTCCTCTGTCGTCTGTCGTGGTAAATGGCACCATCATCCATCCCCAAATCCCAAGCTAGACAAGTTGGAACTATCTTGATTACGTCTCCCTCACTTGCCATTCAAAACAGCACCAAACTCTGTCCACGCTACCCCAAAAATCCTCATTCATATCGGCCCTCTTCACCACCCTCCATCCCCTACTACTGGAGTTCAGAGTTTCATTAGTGGTGTCTAGACTATTTGGGCAGATTTTAAGTAACTAGTTCCCTACCACTGGTCTCTCCTCATTTCCACACTGTTTCCAGATGTACCTTGCTGAGAGAGGAATCTCATTTTACATCTTTGTTTAAAGAACCCTTGTGGTCTCTGTACTTAAAGGTCAAGCTCTTGGACTGGAAACTATGTTCCTTTACCCAGGATGGCCTGTTCCATTGTCTGAATCACCTCATCATCTTTCCAGACTCTGCTCCAACTTAGCTTCTTTCCTATGTGGTTTTTCTATACCCCAGGATCACCCCTCCTGTAGCTGTGATTTAATAGCAGTCATCCCAGGTCTTTACCAACAATCAGGTCGTGTTGTAATTATCGGTTTAAATGTCTGTCATGCAAAGAGACTATGAGCTTCTTAAGGAGAGTGAGCTAGCCTCATTTCACCTTTAGGGCACCTGAACTTGGCATGAGGCTTAGCACATGTTTGGTAAGGATTCAATCAATGAATATCATTTTAAATGTTTTAAGATCGGTCCTGGGGTCTCATATTTATGTAGACAGTCATGTAAGATAAACACAAATAAATTCTTGAGAGAATGCATTTTTCTCTCAAGTTAAAATATATTACAGTTAAATTAAAATATAGTTTAAAAGCCAGCATTTTAAAAACCACAATCTAAGGGAACTATTTAGTGTCTCAGCTGTTATACTGATTTACAGTGAAAAGAGCAGTTCTGAGGCATTCAAAAAAAATTGAGAGGCTGCAAAATATGAGGGGAGGGGTAAATATGTGCTAAGTTTTTCTCCCCCAACTAGAATACTTTTTACCAGTTTATAAAAAATGGAATCTAGTTCGGAAATGATCTTTCATGTTATTATCCAGTTGGATCAACTAACTAGTTCAACAGTCAACTTCTTATGAGATGCACTTATTTCCAAAAGTCAAATATACCAACAAGGAACAAAGACTTCCCACCTTCGGAAGGACGATATTGACTGTGTTTTAAAACTTCAACTTCTGTGTGAGACCAAGGAAAGAGATGTTCATTTGGTGCAGGATCTGTATTTTCTGCAACACAATACATTTAACTTACACTGTCAATTTACTCAAATGCCATAATTACATGGAACTTTGAACAGGAAGTGAGATCTGGTAAGTTTGAACAGTTTGTATGAAATTCTGATACACCCCAAAGTAATATGAGCAGAGAATGAGGATATATTTGCAGGGTCCCCTAGGGAACTGGGGAAAAAATGAGGAAATGTTGGACTTCCCCACCTGGGTTATTACTGAAATTCTCACAAACATTGAGGACTAATAATTTGGTAGGATGAGCACTCAGTCTTGGGGCTTGCCCTTGTGAAGCTTGTTGCTGCAAAGGAGAGGCTAAGCCTACTTATAATTGTGCCTAAGAGTCTCCCCCAGAGAACCTCTTTGTTGCTCAGATGTGGCCTCTCTCTTTCTCTCTAAGCCCAATAGGCAGGTGAACTCACTGCCCTCCTCCTTACGTGGGACATGACTCCCAAGAGTAGAGATCTCCCTGGCAACATGGGACACCCAGGGATGAGCCTGGACCCAGCATCGTGGGATTGAGAAAATCTTCTTGACCAAAGGGGGAAGCTAAATGAAACGAAATAAAACTTCAGTGGCTGAGAGATTTCAAATGGAGTCGAGAGGTCACTCTGGAGGGCATTCTTATATACTATATAGATATCCCTCTTTAGTTTTTTACTGTATTGGAATAGCTAGAAGGAAATACCTGAAACTGCTGAATGGCAACTCAGTAGCCTTGATTCTTGAAGACGACTACATAACTATGTAGCTTACATGGTGTGACTGTATGATTGTGAAAACCTTGTGGTTCACACCCCCTTTGTCCAGTATATGGACAGATGAGTAGAAAAATAGGGACAAAAACTAAGTGAAAAATAGGGTGGGATGGAATGTTTTGGGTGTTTCTTTTTACTTTTATTTTTTAATATATTTTTTGGGGAGTAAGGAAAATGTTCAAAAACTGATTCTGGTGATGAATGCACAACTATATGATGATACTGTGAATAGCTGATTGTAGACAGTGGATGATTTTACGGTATGTGAATATATCTCAATAAAACTGTATTAAAAAAAAAAGACTTCCCATCTTTGAGAATAATGAAAAGCACCTTATCACAGACTCTAAGAAAGAGCATTTGGAATATGCCTTAAGCCAATGGTAGCAGTTCATCAGCATAAGAACACAACTTCCTTATGTGACTTACTATCACTAAGACCTATAGATTGGGGTAGATTTGCATTTGATCTCATAGTAGGCAAGAAAAATAACTCAGGTTTAGGTATATTACTAAAACACATTGGTTTCTATTAAATATGGCGATATACCTATTAATATCAAAAAGCAATGTTTTCCTTGCCTAAGGAAATATTTTAAAATACAATAGGAAGATCACCAGGGAGAGTACAAAAGAAAATTTAAAGAGAAATTGTACTCACAGGCTAAGATTTCACTCTTAGATCTCAGTCAGCCTGTGGTTGAGACTCCAAGAGCTCAAATCCCCACTTCCTCTGGTAACTCAAAACATGGGAAAGGCCTCCTGACTTCGGAATAAACAGCACCCTTCATAAGCCATGGAGTACAACCCGACACAACTCTATATCCCATGGAGCATGAAAGACTTGGTCATAAAAAGCAAAATCCTAATGGATTAAAATATATATGAATTTCAATTGCATGCAAGCTGCCATATTTTGGATGACGTTTTCACCTAATCCATTTACAAATGTCTATTAGATTTTTGGACCGCTTAGCAACTTCTAATAAAATTTCCAACGTTCTAATGAAATCATGTTTTTTAAAAAAATCTGTGTTTTTCCCCCCATGGAATGAATAATGTAGCTAGAGAATGTGTTTGAAAGGTGTATGGGTCATTGAGGAAAACACCCCCTACCCCCCAAAAATAGAAGAATGAAATTATACACAACATGGCACAAAACTGAATGAAGTAGAAAGCAGGCTGGGTCCTGTTTCTTAGAAGTGCACTTTCAGAAAGTCCTGTGTAAACTTGCCAGGGCTCACGTTCAGCTTTAGTTCTGATGGCGCTTAACTGGGTCCCCGCCACGGAGGACAACGACATGCTCAGGCCAGGTGCAGAGTGACGACCAGGTGAGGATGCTTCTCCAGGTCTTAATGACAGCCAGGTGCAGAGAAACGCCAGCTTTCTCCTCCCTTTAGTAATCATGTTCTAGAACCAATCTCAATAACCATCAAATGGCCACCAAGAGGAAGCGATTCAGAACCGTGTTAAACAGGTTTTCAGGGGACCCGATTCAGTTCAAGGCAGCCCATCCCACTAGACTCGACCATCTGATCATGTACCTTCAAGTTTATTTATCTCCCAGGCAGGTAATAGCTCAAGTTCTCCTAACTCTCCAGATTATCTATAATGGCTGTTCACAATGAACATAGTTGATCATTGTGGCTTTCTCTCCAGCACCCAGCACAGGGCCTGGCTACAGCAGACACGCAATACATTTTTTTGTTGAATGAATGAATGAAAAGCAAACTTCTTGGACTCTTGATATCATTTATGAATTCAATTGTCTGTAGCTTAACATAGAAAATATTATTCATTTTTCTGAAAACTTGTTCTTTCAGAAGTCATGAAAAGTACTCTGAGAACTCCTTTTATGCAATCACCGAAAGCAAAGGTTTATTTGCAAATAGTAGCTGTATCTCACATGCATTCTGAACAAAATTGCAAATGGGAACTTAATTTCTCAGCCCACTGCAACCTGCCTCATCCTGTCTGGTGACATATTATTTTCCGTTTCTCATATTCAGCATGAGGGTCTGTGCTGGTTTCATTTAACATGCTATTTACTTTCTGACTTTGAAAAAATAGACTTCTCTTGTAATGCAGAAAAAGTAGTCTCCCTGTCCTCCAACCCTACCTGATGATGCAGGATTTAGAACACATGTTCTACAATAGGTTTTTAAATAGTAATGCTAACACATTTTATAAGTCCCAGTAGTCTCTAAAAACAAAAAAGTAACAAAGAAGGTTTTATTGTTCATCCTGCTTTCAGGATAGATAAGCTTTTATGCAAATATAAGTGGTACAGATGAATTGAAAAGAAAACATTGCCAAAATATGACTCCCTTTGCATGGAACAAAGAGTTTAATAGTTAAGAGAGGACCTCAGAAGTTTGGTTTTCTCTCCTCCTCTATATAGACACATCCTCTACATGGTCATCATGGAACCAGCTTCTTACTTATTAAAACGTACCACGCAAACACAAGCAAAGACACTCATGTGGAAAGAGTTTACGTATACTTATTAAAGGTGATAAGGAAAACATCCTAACTCCTGTTCCAAGACACCAGAGGTAAATATTTGGCCCTTATCACTGCTTTTCTTTCTTATTATTCTGTATATTTTAGATAAACATTTTTATATTGACAGAATCGCACTCCACAAGTATTTTACAACATTTCCTGTTCACCATATAATATTAGAAAAATTAAAAGGAAGTTAGTAGATATAAAAAGCACCATCCACCCTGGTCAGAAGCAGCCATGCCCACCCACATAGCAAACACTGTATGTGCTATCAGATGTTATTCATAGTTCCTGTGAAACATGCCAGTAAACAGTCACCAAGCTTCTACTTTGCCTGGAATCAAACAGTGCACACTTCCCTGAAAAGGCTTCCACCACTCTTCACTCTTATTTCCCTGCAACCTTCTTCTAGATACAGATTTTTACTCACAGCACTCGTCTTCTGCCCAGCTACGTTTATCTTCTTTGAAGAACAAAAAACACTGCGGGCAGCCAGACGTCAACTAATTGTGTAAATGTGCTCGTGCCGTGTGGGTGATTCCAACCTCCCTCTTTGGCTGGATCGTTTTAATTTATTTTACCTCTCAGAGATCAGTTATTATAATTATAATGACAACAACAAAAAACAGTACTGCCAGTAGT
>PVKY010011972.1:0-11748 GCA_004027775.1 Bradypus variegatus
AAGGTCTGGGTCATCTGTAGGCACTGGCCGGTGTACCGGCCCTAGAGGGGATGCCCAGTGTTGCAGAGGACTGCTGGAGTGGGGGAGAGCATGTACCTGAGGAAGCGGCCTGGGTACATACTCGTCCCCTGTACGGGTTTAAGAAGGAAGAGTTGATATCCACAAAGAGGACACTCTGGAGCTCAGTTTCTTTCAAAACCAGCCTTGGCACAGTCTTCTGGGATTAAAAAAAGCTGCCTGTGGTAAGTAGCAGTATGAGATGAGATTGCTAGCTTTCTAAGTAAAGGCATTATGTGAGCACTGGAAGCAAAGTCGGAGTTAGAAAACTAAGTTGGCAAATAATAGCTGTTGCCACTGATTAGAGGCAAACTTCATGTGGATGGCAGTGTACAAGATTTCTCCCTCTCCCTCTCTCTCTTCAGCTGAATATCTGGGAAAGAGCACCCTTAGCCATCTAACCTGAGATACCAATGCACACCTTGTTTATGCAAAGGTCAAATCACCTCTTGGCCTTGCCAGTGGATACACCATTGGCTCACTGCGGGAGCAGGAGGGTGGCTTTATTCAGGCACTGGTCTTGAGCTCCTTGCCTTCCAGAGGAGTATGTTAACTCTATCCTCCACAACACAGTCATTTAAGGTATATGGGCCTGCCTTGACTGTGCACTTAGAAGAGCCACACTTCAGGCAACTGTAAGCACAGTTTTGAGCTCGCTGCCACGCAGTTTTTATCAGTAGACAGTTGAAAGAAACACTATACCGGGAGGATTGCCTGGAGGCCACAGAGCCAGTTCACATGGGCAGGTCCCGGTGGGGTGGGGCACCTGGCCTCAGATATCCGGGTCTATCATAACCCCTGTAGAATTGTTTGTGTGGGACTATGAATGATGCCATTAGCTTATATTGAGGGCCACTATAAGAAACGACCTTAGGATGCCCCTTTTATGTCTACTGTAAGGATACCGTTGACATGTCCATGACGTCAATTAGGTTGCCCTATCTTTGAAAACTCCTGGACATTCCAATTAGGACCAAAACCAGTCGTAAATCTCCTTAGCAATAATTTGACTTAATAAATGGTGTGAACTGTGAAGCTGACAAGGTATTCTATTTTCACATTCATCACTAGGAAATTTAGAGCCCAAATGCTATCCTAGCTCATGTTAGGTACTCTCAAAAGCCACCTGAAGTCCTTTCTGAAGCAAGGTGAGTGTGTGGTGAGGGAGAACCAATAAATATCCAGGTAACTAGTGTGTTATTCCAATCATTTCTGTTTTTTTCTCCTGCCAAAGTCACTTTTAATAACTGACGAAAGACAGGTAGACCTGTCTTCTAATTTGGAGATATAAATTTTCTTTCTTTTCTGCCTCTTACCAACTCACTCTGGGGTTTAGGGGGCTCTCCATATGCTAATATCAGAAACTTTTCTTAGGAAACAGACCATTTTGTTCTAGGGGACAACAAAGACAAGGTCAATAAGGCATGGCTGTTAACTCATCTCAGCTAACATTGTGGGGGCCCAGTAGCTCTGGGCTCTGTGCCTGCTTGTGCCAGCAGTCAGGAAGACTAAGCTGCCTCCACAGGGAGAATAGAGACCACCTTCTAAGTTACCTTCCAGAGATGCTTGAGGAGAAAAGGATGCATGAGTGGAGGCCAGGAAGGGATCTGAGAGCACAGATGTGACAGCAGATGTGTACCTGTAGCCCCCAAAGCCCCAGTCTCCCCTCCAACACCATTTTGAAAATAATATGAAAGGTTCAGCCAGTTCCATGGATGTAACAGTGGCTTCAGCAGAATGGCAACTGTGCTGCATTGACAGCTGGTTTCCTCCAAGTGTGGAATTTCTCAAGGGCAAGGTAGCTGATTGGAAAGAGTCCCATTTTACCTCTCGTGGCATTGCTCTGAACTGAATTGTGAATTGTGTTTCCCTGTTTCAAATTCAGTTATTTTTTTAAACCTCACTGTTATGCACTTTACTAAAATAAGTAGGATCATGTTCATCACCTCCATGAAATGAGGGCCTCTCAGAAATCCAAACTCCTAAAATGAAATCTATGTGGCTTGCTTGATGTTTGGACACAGATAATGGTCCCAGTCAGATTCATGAGCTCTGTTACAGAGCGTTACTTGTTTCTGGTATCCCCATGCAAAAGCCTGAGCCACATCAATCTGTTCCATGTGTGGCCAACACATGTGTTTTCCTGCCGGGGGTGGGGCCGCGAGTGAGGCAGGCTCTCAGTGTGATTCCAAGTTGAGGGCTGGGGACCCTTCGGAGCTGGTGTTTGCAAATCTGTTTCCCTCAATCACATTTGTCTCATTTTTCCTTGGTTAATAAAGTACAAAGCTTTCAGGCTGATTATTTTTGAGTGGAATTGGGAAGTAAATCGTCAGCTTATACACAAGGTGGCACCCTGTGATTCCAACCAGGTCTAAGAGGAGAGATGCTGCAAATAGACGGAGCTACAGCCACCAATTTTTATTTACCATCTGGTATTCCCACTGTGGCGAATATAGAGGTGGAAGTACATGTTTGGCGTGCTGAGTGCAGTCTCCCCACAACACAAAGATTCAGCGCTGCCTCGGGAAAGGGCCCTGGAACCAGGGGAGTGATTTCATTTGATTGTAATGAACGCAAACTCCACATTCAGATTACATACGGAAAACAACACAGCTTTATTGGTTTGCTGGTACTTGGCTTATTCTTGGGAATGAGGGGGATGGGTGGGGAAGGCAGTTCACATACCAACCCAATTAACTTTCAATTGGGTTTGCTAAAACAGGGAGCCAATTAGAAAGGACATGACATTTACAAAATTCTGAAATAGTTGAATGGTAACTGTGTTTACTAGTTTTAAGTTTCCTTTTAAAAAGTAATTTGTTCATTATTTGGAAGTTGCCTGCCCTGGTATAAGTACTGGGAAATAGAAAGTGGAATATAACCTCAATTCTTATACTTACTTGACATTTATTCTAATTTCAGACTACATTTAGATAGTTTTATTCTTGATATGGTTTTAAAACTCGTTCTAATTCTTGGGTGTTTATATATATTACACTTGCTGGGCTAAATGCATGTCATTTGGAATTGGTCCAGAGCATATTTGAAGTGGACTGATTTTAGAATGTCTGTACTCAGTGCTTTGTACATTGAAATTAAAATAGGCTATTAGACTGCACAACCATTTGAAACAGGTTTTGATAAAGACATTTTATAAAGTCTACTTTAGAAGCTGAAAAAAGATATTCTATGTTTTCAGCTCTAATAATTATATGGGTATTCAACAAATAGATTAGAAATAAACTTTATTTTATGAGATATAATATTTATATACAAATAAAAGCTACTTCCCAAATGTGAAACAGAGGTACATTCTGGTTTGAGTACTGAACTGGAAGCCAAGAAAACACAGGCTGTGTCTCACTTGAAAAGCGTATTGTGTTATTTGACTCAAACTGTTTTATTCCCGCTCTATAATCATCGCCTACAGGGCAAAAAGGAAACGGAGCTTTGGGGAAGAAATCTATTACGTGGGCAAAATAAAAGAACAATAAAGCAACAACAACTACTACAGCAAAAACCTGTCCCTATTATTGAATTTCAGGTTTCAAACAAAGTTTCTTTGAATTTCTTTAATTGGTTCAAAAATTCTTATACCCAAAAGGTAGGAAGCTGAAGAGTAGGGTAGGTCATAAGAGCAAATATCGGCAGCAGTGGTTAGGTGAGGTTGACTGGCAAGTAAAGTATCTGAACTCTGAGATGGGGTGGAATGGGGTCAGTTTCACTGACTTTCCTGGTGGAATATCAGTCAGCACACATATATTAGGTGCCTGCCATATGTGGAGATGGTAATTAACATAGCAGTTCCTGCTCTCATTGGGACTATTACATCTCTAGGCTCTGGATCATGCACTCTATAAGCCATTGGGAGGAACGTCTCAGTAATTAACTTTGGATCAGCAACTTTGGAATGTTGAATGGTCAATAAACAGACGAGCTTGGCTAGCAGGGTAGCACTATTGAGAAAATATGAGTTTTGGAGTAAAGTTAGACTTGGATTTGAATCCAGTTCTGAAAGTTATTAGGGTCTGAGTCTCAGTTTTCTTGCTGGTAAAATTACATTTCTTCATAGCCTTATGAAAATTAAGGAGAATTCAATTAAAAGAGAGAACATATACTGTATCATTATAATGCCTGATATACTATGGATACTTAATATTTCCTTTCTTGAGAAAGAGTAACAATAAATACAGGGAATAGAAGCTATCCTTTCTGAGAAGTGCTGGAAATTTAGATAAAAGTCCAGGATGGCTCATTTATTTCTTCAACCATCACTTTAACTTTTTTTCTCTTTCAGGCTTGAACCCAGTGCTAACCCTCTCCCAACAATGTCTTCCTTGCAGGGGACTGGAACTCCTCCAGAGGGTAGCAGTTCAGAGCCAGAAATACGCATAAGCTTGAGGAAGGTAAAGCTTACAAGAAGAAATGAGTCACAGCATCTCCATTGTTTCCAACAACCAAATGGATGGAAAACACTCAGCCCCACTTAACAATGCTCGGAGTCTTGCTGGGCCAAACTGGTTAGACTGTTTAGACACTATGATGAAGTCCATATCCACCATTCTGTCTTCAAAGGAGGAGGGGGAGAGAGAGAGAAGAGGAGGAGGAGAAGAAAAGAGAGAAGGAAAAAGGGTGAGGGGAAGAATTGGAAGGGGAGAAAGAAAAGATACAGTTTTGACATCATAGGGAAATAACTGTAAGCATCTTTTTTTTTTTTCACTGCTGGACTTTAGCAAACCATCTACCTTTCTCTAAGCTAGGCAGAATATTTACCATGTATTATGCAATGTTAAGATGCATGACCTCTTCCTAGGGATTTTGTGAGAAATCTGTAACGCTTAAAGACTAACCAAGAAACTAAATGAGATTGCTGTCAGCAAGATGCTGGCACTTATTGAAGAGTCATCTTCATTTCCCCTTCTCCTTACAGCTTTCTCTGATCAGCTCAGGCTAAAAGAAATGTCTCCTTTCTCTGAACCTTCAATTATTTCCCGTACAATCCATTTAGTAATCATGCGTTGCTGCCTCATGTCACTTCTTGTATAGTTTTCTTCAAGTATTTACATCTTTTGCTGCCATATAACTTTCCAGCTGCCCGGTTCTTCAACTATTTTCTTTCCAACTGTCCATTAAAGTGAAAGCCCCTCGTGGGAAGGAACTTAAACTTCTGCGTCTTTCGCAGCACTCTATTTTACAAAAATCTGCCACTTCCGAAATGCTTGCTGCATTGGTCAAATTTTCTAAGTTTAACTTTAAAAAATCCCTACCCTTCACTCCGAAATCAGAGAAATATATACCATCCTAAAAATATACTGAAGTTTGGATGACAGGTGCACTTGTTGCATCCAGCAGCCTAAAACCACTAACTCGCACTGCTGCTATTAGCATCCTCCCAGTGAAGGCGAGGATGAGCGAGGATGCCTCACCTTGGAGAGCTCTTTCGGTCAAGTATTAAAGAGGGTATGCGGCGAAGAGGGTTTGGGGAGTAGGGGTGGGGGGCAGGAGGACTCGGCAAGTCTCCTCCCCTCCGAGTGGGCAGATGGGGAGGTCTTTTCGCACCTCCCGGGGATGTGCGAATTGGTGGATGCGAATTAGCCTGCGCTTGCGGCGCTTTCAAGATAAGCGCTTTTATAAGCACAAGCGCGGGTGGTGGCTGTTGTAGCCCTCATCAGCAGGTTCCCTTCCCGCTCACTGACTTCTGCACACACACACTGCTCGGTGCCGCCGGATTTCGCCGGCGCCTTCCTTCGGGGCACCCAGCCTTAGGGGTGATGGGCCGCGGAGGCAGAGGCACCCGCTCTGGGGGGCGGGTTAACTTGCGCACCTGGCACCTGCCACACGGCGAAAGCGCAGGCCAGCGAGCGCAGGGGCGCCACCGCCCCCTCTCTCCTGAGCGGCCCGAGGCTGAGCACGCTCCCGCCGGCCGGCCGCGCCGCGGAGAGAGTGGGTGGGCAGGCAAGGGAGGGGAAGGGAGAAGAAGGAGGGAGGGAGGGAGGGAGAGGGCGAGGCGCGTTCCCGCGACGGGGGCGCGCTCTCGCGCGGGCTGCCGGGATCGCTCGCCGCCGCTGTGGTAATGTCCGCCATGTTGGCCATGGCGCAGGGAGCGGATCGGGCGGGCGAGCGGCGGATCTAGTGTGTGGAAGCGGCCGCGGGCGGCGGGGGGCTGTTTTCGGGCGGGGTGGGCGCCCATGCTGTGGCCGGGGGCAGTGAGGAGGAGGAGGAGGAGCGGGCCGGCCGCGCAGCACTGAGGAAGGAGGTGGAGGAGGAGGCGGGAGTCCTCCCCCCCTCCCCGCCCGCCCCTACGCCGCCGCCCGGGCTGTTCCTGTAAGGCGGGGAGACAATGAGTAAACTCTCCTTCCGAGCGCGGGCGCTGGACGCCGCCAAACCGCTGCCCATCTACCGCGGCAAGGACATGCCTGATCTCAACGACTGCGTCTCCATCAACCGGGCTGTGCCCCAGATGCCCACCGGGATGGAGAAGGAGGAGGAATCGGTAGGGACTCGAGTGTTTATTACCCCCCCTTCCCTCCTCCCCCCTCCCCTTTGTCAGTCGGGCCTCGCCATTCACGGAGCGCTTTACGCTCGCTGGAGGGCGCCGCTGCCGCTCCAACGCTTGGGACTCTACGCCGGCGGAGTAGCGTAAACTCTCTCGGCCGGCGCAGCGCCCGCCTGCGGCCGCCATGTTGTTGCGTCCCAGTGTTGTGATTAGCTCGCAGCGCCGCTTACGCTGCCGTAAGGGGGCCTTGCCGTAAGCGGCGGCCGGGAATGGCGCAGGGGATGCGCGGGCCGCACTTAGCGTAAGGCCTCTGTTTACCATTTTTTACCTTCCCTCCGGCGCGGGCTTAATGGGTGAGGGATCCTGTGGTTAGGAAAGATTTGTTTTCTTCCCACTTTTAAATTTGGGTTTGCATTGAGTTCTTTTTGAAATGACTTAACGCAACGTAAAGCGCTTTCAAAACAGACATCTTCCTCCCAGCAAGGTAATCCTTGCTCCTCGCTCGCCCGCCCTAGCTGGTGCAGCGGGATAAGATGGTGCAGCACTGCGGCGGAGGGGGCAGCGACTCTCCAGCGGGATGTAGCGTTAGAGCGACGCGACGGGCTCGCACGGTGGCCCCGGCTCTGCCCGCTTCGCCGGGACGTCGCCCATTCAGTGCGCGGCGTTAGAAATGAACGAGGGATGTTCCGGAGCGGCCGCCCGCGCTGCTCTGTGCCGGCTCTCGGTCCCTGGAAATTGTCAGTGGAGGGTGGTTTTTCAGACGTTGTACTGTCAACCTAGTACATCTAAGTTGACAGTTGTATATTTGATGAAATGCAGAAATGTTGCTTTGTCTTACCTTTATGGGTTGAATTTCATCTGGCTTAACGGAGAGTGTTCATGACTCTCGAGCGGTGTTACTTGCATGCGAAGTTCATAGTAACTGCACCCTCAAGAATTTCTTCAATGAACTTGCGGTCCCGCCTTATTGTCAACCCCGGGTGTGTGTGGATTGGTTCTCTTGCTTCTGTGACTGTCAAAAGAAGGCTCGAGGTTTCCGTGATTGGTTTTCTCTTTTGACTATTGATATTGCAGGAAATGCTTTTATGTCTCTGATTGGCTGCTCGAGTTCTGACCTTATTATGCTACCCCGTTATTACTACTTTCTGTTGTGGTTTAATCACATTTCTCTTTGCTTTTTGATTACTTGACTTAACCTTTTCGGTAGAAAGTAAATAAAGCTGTAGTATCAGGATGAACATTCATCATTTTAAAATTACACTAAGATAAAAATCCAACAATTATGCCTAAGGTTTAGAGCTGAATGCTATGCGGATTTTTTTTTTAATAAAATTTGTTCCTAACTTAGCTCACTTTTCCATGGAGGATAGTTAAAATAATTGAATTTTCATAATTAACCCTTTGAAAAACACAACTTTGGATTTCATAAAATAAATTTCTTTTAATGTTATTTTATGTTTTTTTTTTTGAGCAAAAAACAAAGATGGGTTCTGAGTTTAGTTTCAGTATTGTCTTTAATTACTTGGCATTAATTAGAAAGATCTTTAGTCAAGAAACCTGTTCTCCAATGAACAGTTAACCCTTGGAAGATATATTACTTTTTGTAAACAATGATTAGCAATATCCCTGGTCTTTATTTTGCTTATATATCTTGGCATTTTATCTGAATTTAGGAAGAAAACTGGCAGTTCAATTATTTTTTGTATGTTGGTTACAAATAGGTGCTTAGCCCCTGTCATGATTCTGTACTGTTATCTTTTTCAGTAAAACTTGTGATTTGCAGTGTTGAGCATGAGTGCTAAAGTTGGATCTTTTCAGAACTCTTCAGTTTTACTTAAATTTGTTGCTTCAACTCTTCAGTTTTAAGGAAGAAAAAATCCAGATTCTGATAAACTAGATTTGAAACCCAGGACTTATGACTGTTTTGTCCTTTCTGTCTCTTTAATATTACAAGTGGAAGTTCTTAAACATCAAAACAAACCAGAGCAGTTAAGGTTTATTATCTTTGGCTTCTCATAATGTCCAATAGGAATGTTAGTTTTTTAGGTTACATGTTAGTTTTTAATGTCAGTTCATTTTTTAGTCTTATTTTTAGAACTGTTATTAAGCAGATTTGTTCATTTTAATACAAAATATTCTGCCTGATAGACACTTCTAAGCAGCAGTATTGTGAATTAAACAAATGTTTTTGTGTTTTACTTCAATTGTATTTAAACTCAATTTCCAGCATACACATGATCCAGTTACTTTATGAGTATTTAAAAAAATCACATAGAACTGTTTAAAAAAAGTCTCTTGGCTTATGAATTTGCTAATAAACTTTACTACAATTTTTCTATTTACAGAACTCTCCACAGTGTGACCCTTTTCTTGCTTGACTTGGCAAAATCCTGTCCTTTGACATCATTTTCAAGCCTTCATGGATGGCTTCTGATCCCCCACCCTAGCCCCCAATAAAATTAAGCCCTCCTTTATGTGCAGCTATTGGACTGTCATCTTTGTTTATACCCTCATTGACTCAGTTTACTTTCAGATAATGCGTAGTGGAGGTAATCTAGGTGTTCTTTGGCATTGGTAGTACACTATCATTGTTGGTGATATTTTTTTAGCTCTTTTTTTCTTTCGGACATGTAGGTATCTTTTACAGTTTTTCTTCCCTCTCATCAGCTTTTGCGTGAAATTTACAAGTTGGCATCTTCCTATAACTTGGTTTCTGAAGTGATGCTCATGGCACTTCGTTTAGGTTAGAAACTGTAAACTTATTTATTCAGCATCTAAGCAGGCAGAAAGATTAGGTGATCAGTGCGTTCTGCCACCTCTGCATTAGTGTTGCAGAGTGGTAGTTCTTAAAAATGATGTTTTTAAGATGATCTTAAAATTTTCCTCCACTTGTTGAATATTTCTTCTGCTCCAGATGCCATGCTAATACTTTACATATTATTTCATGTAATACTTTTTAAAATCAACTTTTTTTGAGGTATAATTTATATGCAATAAAATATACCCATTTTACGGATATAGTTTGATGAGTTTTGCCAAATGTGAACATCCATGTAAACACTACCATAATCAAGATAAAGGATATTTTCAACCCTCCCCAACATTTCCCTTGTGCTCCTTTGCAGTCATTCCCTCTCCACCCCTAGTTCCAAGCAACTACTGACTGACTTTCTTTCCCTATAGATTAGTTTTGCCTTTTCTACAGTTTTGTATAAATAGAATCATAATATTCTTTTGTGTCTAGCTTCTTCTGCTCAGCTTGGTGCATTTGAGACACATCCACCTTGTTGCATGTATCAGTCCCTTCCTTTTTATTGCTGAGTAGTAGTTCAGGAAATGAATATACTGTATCTGTGCATTCATGTTGGATATTTGGGTTGTTTCCAGTTTTTGTTTATCATTTAATCTTTGTGACAGCCTTCTGTGATGTCTTACTGCTAGTATTGGTGGGGCTTTGAATGTCAGAACCCTTGCTTTGTAAGTCAGAAAAGTCCATTCTCATAACCACTATGCTTCATTTTGACTTTTTACAAAAGCCTGAATTAGCTTCTCAACTATTATATAAGTATTAAGTTAGTCATAATTTTAACATATAATGTTTTACTTATTCTAATTTTGGGAACTTAAAGAAATAATATTGATTTACTAAGAATATTAAATTATTAACAAGTGTAGTTTTTTCCATCACTAACTGTTTCTTACATTTGTTCTTGGCTTTTCAGATTTTCTGTCTCTCCCTTTTTTTCTTAGTAGTCCATTAATTCTTTTTCTGGCTCTATGGCACTATTATGTTTATCTGAGTATATATGTTATCTTAAGCATATAAAAAAATTGTGGAAACTATCTTATTTTATTATTTAGATTTTCTCCTGCTAGAATGTAATCTCCATAAGGACAATGACCTTTGCTTGTTTTGTTCATTAATGTATTCCAAGTGCCCAGAACTGTGCCTGGCAGATAATATGTTCTTGATAAATGTTTATTGAATGCTGAATGAGCGTCTACTTCTTTTCTACACCGCGAGTTAGGCTTTTGTGGAACAGGAGCTCTATATATAATTCATTAGCAGAATTTGGTAAAATCTCCGGGAATTCTTTTTGGTTACTCACTGTGGTACTTTGTAGATCAAAATTTTAAATCTTTTTTTTCTCTTGGGTCAGAAGCCTCTTTAAATATAAGGTTTTTTTTTACATGTAGATATGGCTGTAATATTAGTTTTATGTTGTGTTCATTAACTCTTCCTAAGTTTATGTAGATTTCTATAATGTCTGTCTTCATTCTAGAATGAATCTAAGTCTACATGAAGCATATGACTCAGCTTATATTTTAAAAAAAGACCGTTTGCATTACCATTTCTCCCCCATGCTGTCCTTTTTTTTTTTTCCCAATATCTTAATATTAAGCAGTATTTTAAATGGTAGGCTAGGACTATATTCAGTTTTTCTACCTTTACAGAGTTATTTGTGGCACTGATATACTTCATGTGTCATAATAGAAAGGCTCTAAAGAAGATATAAAATACAACACTGTAAATTGATATTTTAAAAATATTTAGCATTTCTTCTTTCAACAGAAGTAAATGCATGTTTTAGGGTATTATCTAAATGCCAAGTGTTACCTATATAAGCTAGGGGAAATTATTTAAAGGGGTCTACCTATCAAAAAGTATGTGTAAGGCAGTTTGCTGAAAGTGTTGTTGGGGTAAAAAGAATAAAATACAGATCATGACTTAAAGGAACTTAAGTGAGTCATTGTGCTCATTTATCTGCAAAGTTAGCAAAAACTGCTGGGTAAAGTCAACTTGACAGGCATCAAAAGAGCATTAGAAAAAGTTAAATGTCAATGACGTTGAGAGGAGTAAGAAACACTGTTACTAGATGTGTAGACATGGCTTCTTGGAGAGAGATTGGGCTTCCAGCTTTGTTGTATGGAGAAAAAGCAGAGGCTTTGCCGACATGGTGTGTGTTGAAGCAAATACATGAGCTCAGGGATGTTTAAAGGAAGTTCTATGGAGGTTATGTAGACTAATGGAGAGTTCATCCAACTAATATGTTTGTCTATCCTTGCCTTTTCCCCCCTGGTATAGAAACTTCATAAGGCGGGACTTTGTTCTCTGCTACATCTTCAACACTAGAAACTGTTTAGAACCTAGGAGGCATTCAGTAAATACTTAGTGAATGAAGTTGGGTTGGAGA
>PVKY010011973.1:0-11768 GCA_004027775.1 Bradypus variegatus
GTGTCCGGTGATTAATGGGATATGCAATAAAAGATGCTACCACAACATGACAAAACTAGCGAGCACTACCTGTGGTATAGTTTCCCCAGAGATGGAATTAGCTGGATTACCATTCAGTATTATTTAGCCTCTCCTTTGGGTGTTTTAACTGGGTGACTTGGGGCTGCTTATGGTAGCAAGGTCTTATGCTGAAATAAGCCCTTCCTCTAGAGGAGAATTACCAGTAATGACCTATTAGTGAAATGGGTATTCCTCCTGGAAGAAAGCAACCCGCAGGGGAGGATGGCTTTAAAAGCCTTCTCAGTCTTTTGAAAATGAGTTATGTAAGTATGGTGAATAGTCAAGTTTTTCATACTTGGTTTTTGCAAGTAATTTCAGACCTTACACTCATTAGCATACTGAAAATTTAATAGAGAAGTTGCATATACAAATTATGGAATTTTCTTTCATTGCCACTGCTATTGACTACTATCGTGGTAGTGATGTTTGAACATGGGTTGGGAATGGTCAGGTTGAAAATTCTCAAGACGAAAAGGAGACATTTGCAAGCTCATGAAACAAATGGAACATGAGTTGAAAGCAGCAACCTAGTATATGCTGATTTGTTGATGTTTTTAAAATTTTTAATTAAGGATTTTAATAGTTTGCCTTTAGTTCTTCCAAGTTTTTTTGTCCTGAGATTTAACATACTTAAGTTGTGTTGACTGGAGCCAATAGGTAAGTGAATCCTTGCTCGCCCATGCCATTGGAATATGTAGCGGAAGCTGAGTCTGGCAGGGTTTGCCCATTGCTGCCAAAGTTTGAAATGAAGCAGTTGTTGGATTTTTAATAATGCGCTGAGCTTTTGGAAAGCTTTATTGTGCTGTGTTTCAAACTTCTGGTACCAAGTCAGAATCACCAAGAGTACTGCTTTTAAAATGCGAATTCCTGCGCCATACCTCAGCTGTACTAAATCACGGGGTGGGGAGGCAGGAATCTGCCTATTGAACAAATTCTGCAAGAGCTGCTTAAACAGTTTGAAGACCATTGTGATGGTATATAATAAGAATCAAAAATATTGATGTAGTTTTTCACTTGCTAAACACTTAAGTTCTTGAGTTTGCCAGGCACAGTGCTAGGCCCTAAAGATGTTATGGGTGAGTGAAAGCAGTCTACTTGGAGAGAAGCCAATAATTATGTAATGTGTAATAAAGTGAACACAAACATAATGAACCACAAAGAACTCCGATGTTTAAGAAAGTAGAAATCAAAAAGTCTGTGTATGTAAATAAGTTATGCACACTCACAAGCATGTTTGAAACAATGTCTTTCCTAGAGTGAAATAGAAAAATCCTAGTTTCTTGGCCCAGGTATTTGAGACTCAAGGCTGTGATCTTATTTACACAGGTAGACATCTACCCATGCTAAGCCTTGTCCCTCCCAGTTGGGGAAGAAATCTGACTTGGAATGGAGAGGGGCATTTCATGGAGGAAAAGCCCAGGCAGTTAAATGTTTGTCTATACTTAAAATAGGGAGCTAATCTGAGTCCAGATATGTGGTTACATGTGCAAATACACACTGGAAAATGTAAGATGCAAATGTTTTGTGGGGACAGATTCCCCTATTGGCTTACTAACTGGCACTAGCAACAGAACTGCAAACTGGTCTGCCAGATGTTTTATAACCTCAAACCTACCTTCTATCTTGTTTTTGGTCCAGAACCTGTAAAGATTTCCTGTCATTCCCTAGCAGCTCTCCTGTCTCCCTCCTCCCAATTCCTCATCTCCAAGCCCCAACCCCTAAACCTGTAGGTTTGCAAGGGAAGAGAAAGGTAATGCTACCAAAATGTCACACTTGTCAAAATCCTTTCTGAAATATATTTCCCCCTTTTGCTCATCTCTTTTATCCTCCTTTTTCCTCCGAAGCCTTTCTACAGTTAAATCCAAGCTTCATGGGAAAGGAGGGCCAGCTCCCCTAGAACAAAGATGTCTGAAAAAAGCATATATATGATTCAGCTTCTTAACACACCAAAAGGGGAAGGAAAAACCCTGTTAATAGAAAGGAGAGAGATTTGGAGAGAAGAGTCGGGTAAAAGAGCCAGCTGGATCCCTCTGAGACCTCCCTCGAGTTCAGCCTGGGACAGGACAAATGGACATGGGTAGTGAGGGAGCAGGAACCCCAGATAGGTTGATAAGTGCCCCACTCCTATTTGGAGCCCGAGGAGAACCCTTGCAAAGTGCTCCATGAGGTAGTCAAGCACAGGAGAGTTTTGACACGGGTCTGAGATGTCACAAATAGCACAGAATTTCTTTTGACTAATTTCATAAGAGGGACACCAGTTGAGAGCTGTGTTTGCAATGGGGTCACTGTGGTGCAAGGTATGGTTACTACATAGCCAAAGTTAAAAGTCAGGGACAGAAGGAGGACATGGCAGAATATCAAAGGATCTTTAATTCAGTGAAAGCCAAGGTGGGTTCAAGTTAGTCAAGGAAGACCACCAGTTATACTAACTTGGATCATTTAGGAATAGCTATGGGGGAAGCAGAGACAAAATTGAGACACAGGCAAATAGATGACACACTCAACTAGAGGTCAGACAGCTTGCTCACCAAAGCCTGTTTCCCCATTTTAAGAGAACACCTAAACCTCCTTTGCAACCAGAAAATTATCTTGAAAGGCTGGAGGCAAAAGAGAAGCCTTTAAGAGAAACAGTCGTAGTAAGGGGTTTGACCTTTAAGTGAACTGAATATTTTCCTTAAAAAAGACTATTTAAAACTGGACCAGACAATCCCTCGCACTTTTCCTTTCCGATTTGGTCCAGGCAGAATGGTTCCTGCAAAGAAGAGAGGCGAGAAGGACCATATTCTGCCATCAATGAGATGGTGACCTGGGGATACACCAACTTCCACAAGGACAGCCATGGAGTGGGCTTCTAGAAGCATGCCCCTCAGGCACTCAGAGATATATAAATCTGTCATGAAGTAGATGGGAATAAAGAATGCCCTGCACCATATTCATATAAGGTTGTCCAGAAAATGTAAAGAGAATGAGGATGAAGATTCACCAAATAAGCTCTATACATTGGTTACTGGTGTACCCATCACCACTTTCAAAAACTTGTATTCAGTGTGGATGAAAACTAAGAAATGATTATCAAGTAAATTATAACTGTCAAAAATACCTGGCAAGTGTACATGATTTTCCTGCCTTCAATAGAAATGGAAAAGTTGAGCTCAGTTAAAGAGGGTATATGGGAATTCGGGAGCCCAGCAAGGGAGATAAGGTTAATGCTACGAAACCATAAATCCTTGATGGAGGTGAACCTACTTGTGTTGGGGCCTTGAAATGGTAGATCAGATAGCCTTTTTTCTCTGGATCATTTTTTCATACCTATGTCTCAAAGTGGCACAAATTCTGTGTATAATTCAGACTCCAGAACTCTTCATGGGATCATGTTGACATATCTCCAGCTGAGATCATGTCATTGCTAGACTGTTTTTCTCCTGCTCCTATTGCCCTCAGTCTTTACCTGAGAGCACTTCTCCACTAAATCACATGAACAAGGATCCCCAGTTCAGTTATGCATCTTAGGACTTGATCTAAGACAGTTGAGATAGAGCAAGAGCAGAAATGTCCATCATGCAGAGATCTCTGATGCAATAATTAGTGAGATTTTGGGTTATCTCCCTCTGGGGCAGGATTATTTCTCTGCTGGGGCAGGATTATTTCTCTCAGAGAATTCTTATTTTATGAGGAATAACTGCATTATGTTAGGCAGGAGTATTTTTCTAAGTATATATATGGGAATATAAGTGTGTTTGGGCCAAACTGAACAGCCAAAGGGGTGAATTTTGATGGACTTTTTTTTTTTTTAACAGCACAGCATCAGTTGCCCCTTTTACCCAGTTTTCCTTTTGAAGTTTTTCTCTTCCCTATTGCATGGAGACTTGATGAGACAGAAATCCCTGTCCTTAGAGGTTCCATATGACCTAGGCTTGGCCAACCGGGCTCCTGGGATTTGAATCTTGAGCAGAATGATGCAAGCAAGATGTAATGATTACAGTTTGTTTTTTCAGCAGCACTAGTAGAAGAGAACTTTGTGCAGTTTCTGCTTTCAATACTCTCTTGAACTGCCTCATTTCTATCCTTTGAGTCTGGTTTCCCCAACCTTCCCTTCCATCCAATAAGGACTTTCATAATCTTTCAATAAACTCTCTTTTTGCTTAAATTATCTAGTGTTAGTTGCTATTACAGGCAGCCTTTCAATCAAAGAGGCTTATGTTGTGCAAGCAGCAACCAAATATGATGACAGAGATTTGCTCCACCTCAGCTGCTGCTACCAAGCAATGTCTCTTGAGCCTTCACAGTTATGCCATCTGGGGCTGACCAGATGCTAGGCCCTGCCTCAAGGCTGTCATTGAGTATCTAAGCCAATCAGCAACATGCCCTGGTTTCTCCCTCCACTTTCAGCCTTCAATAAAATGCCACATTTCATTGGTCAAGGGATCTGACTTCCTGAGCAGCCAAAGGAACTGGGGTAATGGTGATGGTTAGCTTTATGTGTCACCTTGCCCAGGCTATAGTATACCCAGTTATTCAATCAAACACTAATCTAGGTATTGCTATGAGCATATTTTGTAGATGTGCTTAACATCTACAATCAGTTGACTTTAAGTAAAGGAGAGTACTTAATAATGGGTGGGTCTTGTCCAATCAGTTGGAAGTCATTAAGAGCAAAACTGAGGTTATCTGAGGAAGAAGAAATTCTGCCTCAAGACTCTGCAGCATCAGCTCTTGCTCAAGAGTTTCCAGACTTCCCTTCCTGCCCTTTGGTTTTTGGACTCGCCAGCCCCCACAATTGTGTAAACAAATTCCTTGAAATAAATCATATATAAATTCCTGCCAAACTCCTTCTGCAGATGCAAGAAACTACGGCCTCCTCTCTGATGTCAATGTCTATTGACTATCCATTGCTGTAACCAACTTTTGCAACTTTTCTTTAAGAATACCCCTTAACCTTCTATTTAAGTTTCTGCCATATCCTGGTATGACAGAAAATAGCCAATGTAGCAATATTTCTTCCAAGTGCTTGACTATCTAATTTAGATATTCAGATTGACAGCTGTCTTTATGAATGGAATACTCTACTAGGGACTGTTCAGGAGGGGAAAAGTGATAGGGACACAACATCATTAATCATGCCTCCCTCCTTTGTTAACCTTTAAAATGCAAGACTCGGGACTATTTAGAGGTCATGATGATCTCTTCAAAAGCCTGTGCCTATGGCATAAAGCTTCTGGTAAAGATTTTCAAAAAAAACATACACAACTGGCACATTCTTTTGGACCTTTGAATCTCCTCCTTTCTGTGGACACAATGCTTACTAGTGTGGAGACATCTTATAGCCATAAAGACAAAAGCCACATGCAAGGGATGGTGAGGCAGAAAGCAAGAAGTCACCTCGTTCCTTGCTGGCAATCTCAAAGACCTGCACTAGCCCTGGAGTGCTTAATTCTGGACTACTACTTCTATGAGAATAACAATCTCCTTTTTGTTTGAGTTACTATAATCCGGTTTTCAGTTGCTTAAAGGACAATTGTACCCAGATATGTGTCTCCTTTCCATCAGATCATAAGATGTTGGACACCTTGCTTGAATTTGCTCCCTGTATTAGACAGGAAGCTTTCATAGCAAGTCATAGAAAATCCAACTCAAAATTGCTTTAAACTATAAGTTTATTAACTGACATAACTGGAGATCCAAAACTAGGGCATACTTTAGAGTAGACATAACCCCATTACTGCAGCTCCATTTCTTTGCTATTCTTTTGCATGTGCTGACTTTATACTCAGGTTGCCATCAAAATGCCTGCAGCAATTCCAGGCTTCACAATCAAGCTCAGTCAGGTCCAGAAGGAGCATGAGTCACTTCTTGAAGTTCTCCTGGAAGACTGAGGAAAAGCTTAACTGAAGGGATCCGGGAAACCTATCCTTGTAACCCATTGAGGAGCACTGGGGAATGTGCATGATCCTAAACCAGTCCCTGTCAAGAGGGTGCTATTACTCTTAGACCAATACCCACCACCCCTGGAGCTGAGGACACAGAACTACATAGACTGTAGGTAAGAGAGGGATTTCTGAATGTTAGGGTTCTGTGGGGAAGGAGGAGGGAGGGAATGGATGATGTTGAATAAGTAAAGAAATCACTTTTATATTTCCAGCATCTTTGTTTATGCTTTATCTCAACTAGAAGTTCCCTAAGAAAAGCATGTTTTATACTTGTTTATACTACTAGTGTCTAACTCAAAACCCCGTACGTAGTAGGAACTCAAGTTGATTTTTTTCTGTCAACAAGCCTCAATGAGAGGAGGAAATGGCCTATATTACTTAATATACTGGATTCTTTTGTTTATTCTAGATTTTCTTGCTAATTAATTTCATTGACCCCCAAAACTTAGAGCTCCTGGGCTCAAAATGAAAACACTCAAGCCAACAGATTTACATTTATTCAACAACTGTATTAATGTACTAGTCACCTTTTCTGGAAAAGTAAATCACAGTGAAGTCCTTAAAGTTCCTTTTTCTTACTAAAATAAAGAAACTGGAGAGATGAAGATGTTCTGCTTCTCTAGGGCAGAGCTGTCAAGCTTAAAAGTTCCAAATCCTCCAAAAAGTCCAAGATACTTTGCTCTTAATGACTAGAGATGAATACTGATTATTTCTAAAAGGTGATTTCAAAGGTGTGAGGGTTTTATGTTATCCATGGAAATTTTAGTCTCCAATGGAGAAAAAAATACATGCTTCTATATTAAAAGTTGTTCACCAGGCAAATTTGGATCATCACTAACCTGACTCCTGTACCTCTCTCCTCCTCCTATTAAAAAAATATTTTAAAACGGTATTTCTTCCTTACTTGATGACGAAATAGCTGGCATTAGTGAGCCTGGCTCCTAGAAAGAGCCCTTGACTGTGATCTGGGGCCAATCAACTTAACTTCCAAATTGGGACTAAGATGTGATAAGCACAATTCCAGGCACACGAAATTAGCTTAACAATTTAATACACTTCCTCATCCAATTTTCCACAAGTTCCAACTAACCCTAAAGGTCAAGGGAAGGGAGCGGCTTGTCCCTGCCTTGCCCAGGGACCGCCAACCCGTCTCGCAGTCTGAGGGTGGCATGGCCCCCCGTAACCGAGACCAACAGCCATAATGCTTGTCGTGTCTCGCCCAGACTTCTCTCTCTCTGGTGAGCAGGCGCCGGATGAGGGTAATGCTGCGCACCGGCCGGAGTCGTTGCGAGCCCTGTCACCGCAACGAACCGCTGTTTTCTCCTGTCACCTGCCAGGGGCGGAGGGTGAGACAAGGAGAGCAAAAACAAAATGGTCGGACGGTCCACCTCCGGGTGGGCGAGTATGGGCGGTACCTTAGGGGCCGGAAGCGGTCCCGGGACGAGAATGGGCGGGGGCGCTCTCCCGGAAGTGCCTCCGGGCCTCGCACCGGTGCGCCGCTCTGCTCCCTAGATGCCGCTGCAGCCAGTACTACGCTCTTGGAGCGCCGGACTGTGTTTAAGGCGACGATTCCACGGGGTTCTGGAGGGCGAGGTGCAGAGGGACCCTGGACTTTGACCCGCCTAGAGAGGACACGTGACTCCTCACACTGGGGAAAGAGTTTGTCCAGTCCCAAGCGTCGTTTCCCAGTTCCCAAAGGGGTAGGATATAATGGACGGCCTCCTGACTCCCAGAGAATCTGCAAAATTCATTGCAGAAAACAGTCAGGATGTATTCATCGACGGCGGGGGCGTGCGGAGGGTAGCCGAGCTGCTTCTCGCGAAGGCCTCGGGGTCGGAGCTGCGCGTGGAGGGGTGGAAGGACCTTCACGAGCTGAATCCCAGGGCGGCCGACGAGGCCGCGGTCAACTGGGTGTTCGTGACAGACACTCTCAATTTCTCCTTTTGGTCGGAGCACGACGAGCACAAGTGTCTGGTGGGGTATAGAGGGAGAACGTACAGTGGGTACTGGTCCTTGTGCGCCGCAGTCAACAGAGCCCTCGACGAAGGTTGTTGCCATTTTTCTCGCTCAGACCCGGTAGCCTTTGAGGTTTCAGTTTTTCGGGGGTCCCAAGGAACGGGTTGGGAGATGGAATCACGTGTTAAAAAGGCGAACCTGAAGTTCCTCCCTGCCTGCCGCGCTGCTTGAAATAAAAGTATTAGAAGAGGCTGACATTGAATTCCTATTCAGTGGTAAATGATCCCACTGTGTACCATTAGCACAGCATAAAAGACATATTTAAGCAAAAAAACAAAACATTTCTAAAAAATGTCACTTTGATAACACTTGAAGAACAAAGGGACAGGTATTATAGAACATTTTACACAGTGAAAATACGTTTGATGTAACATTGTAATGGTTAGAAATGGATGACAACTGAGTACAGACATAAATAGAAAATGAGGGTTCTGCTTCTGATTTGTGATTTTTACTCCTTTTCGGTGTATTCCTGTAACATATTTGGTTTCATATTAATTGTATGTTGTAAAAGCAAGGGCCTAATGAATATAAAAGACTGACGTTCCTCTGATTTTTTTTTCTCCCTGCCTGAAGGAATACCAATAACTAGTGCCTCATACTATGCCACAATGACCCTGGAACAGGTTCGACATGTATTCCGTTCTGACACAGAAGTTCCTATGCCTTTGATAGAAGAGAGGCATCAGATTCTCAACGAAACTGGGAAAATTCTACTTGAGAAGTTTGGAGGCTCTTTTCTTAATTGTGTACGAAAAAGTGAAAAAAGTGCACAGAAGTTAATGCACCTGGTAGTCGAAAGTTTTCCTTCTTACAGAGATGTGACTCAGTTTGAGGTGAGTTGCTTGTATTGGAAATTTTAGAATTCTTAATTATCCTCCCAGAATTAACTCCTTTTGAGAATAAAAACTTAAATTTTGAAGTATACTCCCTGTAGACAAAAAGCTAACAAAATTAATGTTTCAAAGACATGACTTCTTTTGTTTTCTAATCAGTGTATTTCCTTTATTCTTTACTTTTCTCCCTTTTTCTTTGTACATGTAAAATGCTTCACACCTAAGAGACACTGAGCCCTCAATATGATGTCACTGGGTGATAACAGGGTTCTTTTAGTACTTCAAACATTTTACTTCACTGGATGAAAATCAGTATGTATGCTAAATTTCTACTCTTATAAAAAGTATTATTTTGCGAAGTTGTAATGTACATATGTGTTTTCTTTATCATACACAATGTACTTTTTCAGTATTTGCTTTATGATACAAAACTTTTTTGTTATACTCTCCCAGTGTGCACCTGGATTCTGTTTTTGTAAAATTCTTTTAAAATACTTTATATCACTGTGTATTCTAACTGTGACAGAGAATTGGAAGCAAACCCAGAGGAATCACATAATATAAACCTATTGAATAAATTAATACATATATCAAATTGAAATTTTAAAATATCCTTCTGTAGTTACATTCAGCAACTAAAATGGCTAATAATGTTGTTAAAATCACTCTTTATGATTTACAGGGTGTTCACACATACATTCTCCTTCTAGCCACAGAACAGCTCGGTGAGGACCAAGAACTAGGAGTATTATGAGGTTAAATAGTTTACCTGAGGACATGTACTCAGGAAATAGCCAGCCTTTGGATTGTCTGTTTTGTCAATTGGAAACCTAATTACATATGTTTGTTAAGATTCTTTTAGTTGCAAGTGACAGATGCACAATTAGAAAATGCTTAAGCAAAAAGTGAAATTTTTAGATGGGTGTTGGGGACAGGGATATAGCTCCTTCAGGAATATCCAAGACCAGGGATTCAAACGCCATCATGATTCTGTTTCTCATGTTTGCTTCTGTTGTGCGAAAATAGATATAATTGTATTTAATACATACTTATTTCCTTGGATTATCATGCATTTTTTGACACTATGAACAATTTATAGTTAGAAAATTTTAGTTTATGGATTTAGACCAGTGGTTTCCAAACCTGGCTGTGCCCCAGAATCAGTTAGAAAGCTTAAAATTCAGATATATTGCCTGGCCCCACCTTCAAAGATTCTGATCAATAGGTAAAGGAAAGAGGAATTTTATTTCTTTTGTATGCTTTTCATGGGACTCTGATTTAGAGTATACAGTAACTACATAAAAGTCCTACTTAATGAATCTGCTTCCTTAAGCAGTCATCTTTACTTGGACATACTGATAAATACACATTAAAAAAATCAGCTTTTTTGATACTCCCGAAGATAAACATTTATTTGCTCTTAAACATTGGTAATCTTTGACCTTTCTATTTGCTCATGTTAAATTTATTGAAGAATTTGTGGAAGAAAATTAATTCATGGTTATAGAGTTTTTCATTGATAGTTATTTTACAAAGGAAGTTTTTGAAAATGTATTCACAAAGCAAATTACAGAATGCATAGAGATTATTATTTAGGGATTTACTGGTATTTCCAATGATAGCAGTTAATATTTTAGAGACCCGTAATTTGATTACTAAAATAATTTGATTACTAAAACCATAATCAGCTTATTAAGAAAATGTTTTATAGTTAATTTGAATTTATTTTTAGATTCCTCACTTGAAGGTAAATATTTTTTGTTCTTTTTTTTCATTTTAAGTTGTATTATAATCTAATCTTTACAATTTTCTTAGATGCTGGTACTGATTTTGTTATATATATAATATATAGGTTTTTTGTTTTGTTCTATGAATCTTGTTTAAAAATAGCAAATAATAGCTTCTGTCTATTGTAGTAAACTTTATAATGTAATAATTGTGTTTGATATTCAGTTGTATGTTGTAAATTGAGTTTTACGCCTTGCTGTTTTATTAACTCGACTTGAACTAGAAACCTGGTTAGCATATGTAAGTCCAGTTTATATAGAGAAACAATTATCAGGTTGTCATATTTGGATAGATTTAGATTTATAAGTTCATGGCATCACATAGGGATGCGAATGCTTCTCAGTGGTGACTTCTTCCCCAGCACTAATTTTAGTTTACAGAATTTACACTATGTCAAAAAATGAGCATGTATGTCTGGCCTGGAAAACAAGATCCTGAATTTCTTAATGATGACCTTAGGATATTTACGTTACAGAATTAGATCCAGCTTTGTTTCAATAGATAAACCTTAAAGTTAAGCAATATTAGGTTATTTCTCATCAGGACAGCATATCATTGACATTTTCTTAGTAAATAAAGGAATCTATGTTATTATTTTATAGACCACCTATGTATATGGAGTCTTTTCTTGAGGAGTTTAATTTCACTTTTTATTTAATTATATATGTCACTTATTTAAAGCATTCTCCAAGGTGGTCAGGATGTATTTTGGGGGTCAGTAATACAGATTGCTTCTGCTTAGCAGCTAAGCAGTTTTACGAAGATGTTTTTAAATAATTACCATTGGTATTTGGACTAGGAATAGGTTGTAATCCTCTGTTGTATTTTTCATAGTCTATGCTGATCTTTATTTGTAGTTTTATGGAGCATTCCTGATTTAAATTATAACCCACCATCTTATAATGCTTGGTTAAATTTGTTTCTTTCATGTATAAATATAGTTAGCTGGTTTACCTTAGTATATGGACTTACATATTAACTTTGACATTTCCAGAATTGGTAAACTTGATATATATGTTCTGGTTGATTATAATTTTTTTTTAATTTTATTTTGAAATAAATTCAAAGTTATAGGAACAGTTGCAAAAGCAATACAAACCCCATACGCAGAACTCCAGCATACCCTGACCCCCACCCCCGA
>PVKY010011974.1:0-11749 GCA_004027775.1 Bradypus variegatus
TTGTTCTGATTCTTTCTGATGTAGGGAAAATGTTCAGAAATAGATTGTGGTAATGAACGTATAACTAGATGATCATACTGTGAACGGTTGACTGCATACCATGGATCATTGTATGTTATGTGCATGTGTTTGAATAAAACTGAATTAAAGAAAAAACCAATGTAAGTAGAAGTACAATCTGTAAAATAAGTGGAGAAAGTTGGAGAAGCAGTAATTAAGCAGTCTTTTAAATAAACAAGTGAATAGTGTGTGCAGGTATTTTATAAGAAATATAGCCAAGTAAGGGCAGTCAGTTACCTTCATTGATAAGGAGTTGGTAGAAGTCGCACAAGTATTAGGTGATCTATATAAGTAACTAATATTGGGAATCTTAAAATATAAATTACATAAAATATCAAATTACCAAAATTGAATTTTATTTCATGATAAATTGCAGAAATATTTATGTATTTGAGAAATTAGTTAGAAAATGGCTTACAGTTTTTAACAGTGGTAGAATTTTCCATGTTTTGGTAGTTCTTTAGAAATTTGATTGGTTTCCTCATGTGTCATCTTTGGTTGTTGGGGAAGCAATGTGGATCATACTTAATATTAATAATTGTGTAAGTGCCTACTTGTTGCTGAAGTAACACTTTTTTGCTTATGAAGTAGTATAAGTATCTTCTGTGGGAAATGGCATTATTGATACCACTCCTACATTCATTTTGTATATATGGTACATTCTTGCCTGTTTGACAAATCCAAGAAAAATGAGAGTCTAGGAGTTCTTCATTAGTTAATATAAATGGTTAGTTTGCTCATTAAAGCTTGGTGCAAATAATGTATTTGCAGGTTAATTAATTTATAGGCAAGTTATTGTGGATTAAATATTCTTAATTTTATAGACAACTTCTATACTACCTCCAGTGTTTAAAATAAATGCCATTACTTACAAAGAATAACATAAAAGAGAGCATACGTAATCCAGCAAAATCCTATACCTGTACTGGGAATTCAAACTAGAATTTACATTTCCACAAACAATATGCGAGGGTTCCAATTTTTCCTAATCCTCAAAAACACTTCTTTTTTCCTTTAAAGCCATTCTAGTGGGTGTGAAATGGTATCTTTGTATCTTGTTGGTTTGATTACTGTGGCTTTTGTTTTGTTTTGTTTTTTAATTTTATTTTGAAATAAATTCAAACTTACAGGAGCAGTTGCAAAAACAATACAAACCCTATACACAGAACTCCAGCATACCCCTACCCCCCTTCCGATACCCCAGTCCACCAACTTTAACATCCAGTCACACTGTTTCTTTCTTTCCCTCCCTCCCTATCATCCATCAAATGTTGCTCTGTCTTCTGAACATATGAGACCAAGCTGCACACATCCTTGAACAAACAATATAATTCACATATACATTTCCCATGAACAAGAACATTCTTTTATGCAATCCCATTAAGCGCAGCTAAAAAATACAAGAAATTCATTGAGACAAAGCTTACATTCTATATTTCTTTTTTATCCTTTCTTGTGTCCCAGCTGTGTTCCTTTGAGCCTCCTCTCCTCCATCCTCAGATCCTATCCATGATCATCCTTGCCATTTAATTGTCATCTATTTAGATTGTCCTTTTTTTTTTCTTTCAATTGTGGAAACATACATACAGCCTAAATCTTCCCATTCCAACACCTCCCCAGCATTCCATTAGTGGGATTAATCAATTTAGAATGTTGCAATGCTATCACCTTCCCACCATCCATTACTAGAAATTTCCCTTCACCCAAACAGAAACCCTACACTCATTTCTTAACACACCATTGCCCCTACCCCCAATTCTCATAACCCATGCTCTACTTTTCATCTCTATGGTCATATTCTCTGATAATTTCTTTGTATTTACCCGGGGAGGGGGGTAAATTTAACCTCTTAAATCTATAACAATCCTGTTTTTCTTTGATACCAACTTAACTTCAATAGGACACGTAAACTATGTTCGTGTACTCCTCCATTCCGCCACCTTTATGTAGTTTTTGTCAAAAATTACGTATTTTACATTGAGTCCCAAACCACTGATTTATCATTACCATTTATGTATTTTAGATCCTTTTGGAAGTAAATAGTGAAATTACAGATCAAAAATACAGTAGTAAGGGTATATATATTTACCATGTGATCTTTACAGGAAATCCTTATTTCTTCATATGGTTTCCAGTCAGTTGTTTAGTGTCTCTTCCTTTCTACCTGCTCAGTTACCTTTAGCATTTCTTACAGGACTGATCTACTGGTGAGGAAGTCCCTCAGCTTTTGATTATCATCTCCCCCTCATTTTTACCCTTCAGTTGTTTGTGAATTTTCTAAGTCTCTGATGGTTATTGACTTCTGTTTGTATTCCATTGTAGTCAGAGAATGTGCTTTGAATAAATTCAGTTTTTTTTATTTATTAAGGCTTGTTTTATGTCCCAGCACATGATCTATTCTGGAGAAAGATCTGTGATCACTAGAGAAGACTGTGTGTCCTGGTGATTTGAGATGTAATGTTTTATCTATGTCTGTTAAATTTCTCTCTCTCTCTATCCTTTCTTTGTTTCTCTGTTGGTAGAGCTCCTTTTAGTATCTGAAGTAGGGCAGGTCTTTTATTAGCAAAATCTCTCAGCATTTGTTTGTGAAAAATTTAAGCTCTCCCTCAAATTTGAAGGAGAGTTTTGCTGGATAAAGTTTTTCGGTTGAAAATTTTTCTCTCTCAGAATTTTAACTATGTCATGCCACCGCCTTTTCACCCCCATGGTGGCCACTGAGTAGTCACTACTTAGTCTTATGTTGTTTCCTTTGTATGTGGTGAATTGTTTTTCTCTTCCTGCTTCCAGAACGTGCTCCGTCTCTTCAGTATTTGAGTCTGATCAGAATATATCTTGGAGTGGGTTTATTTGGATTTCTCCTATTTGGAGTTCTCTGGGCATTTATGCTTTTGTATTTATGTTGTGCAGAAGGTTTGGGAAGTTTGCCCCAACAATTTCTATGAATACTCTTTCTAGACCTTTACCCTTCTCTTCCCCTTCTGGGACACCAGTGATTCTTAAATTTGGATGTTTTATCTATCGTATCCCTGAGATCCATGTCGATTTTTTCTATTTTCTCCCCATTCTTTCTTTTGTTCTTTCATTTTCCATTCTGTGGTCCTCAAAAACAGTGAGTCGTTGTTCAGCTTCCTCTAATCTTGTATTATGAGTATCCAGAGTCTTTTTAATTTGGTCAAGTTTCTTTTATTTCCATTAGATCTTCAATTTTTTTATTTACTCTTGCAATTTCTTCTTTATGCTCTTGTAGGGTCTTCTTGATGTCCTTTATATCCTGTGCCATGCTCTTCTTCATGTCCTTTATATCCTGTGCCATGTTCTCATTGTTTGTCCTTAATTCTTTGATTAATTGCGCCAAGTACTGTGTTTCTTCTGATCTTTTGATTTGGGTGTTTGGTTTTGGGTTCTCCATATTGCCTGGTTTTATCATATGCTTTAAGATTTTCTGCTGTTTTTGGCCTCTTGGTATTTGCTTTACTTGATAGGGTTCTTTCCGGATATAAAAAATACCGATCTCTAATTTGTCGGCTCTACAGTTTGGTGGTGTACACTTTCTCTAACTAACCAGCAGATGGTGTCCGCGAGTCTCCTATTCCCCTTAAGTCAGTTCTCCCCATCTTTGTCTTTGTGGTGTGTGGGGATCTGATTCTTGTGGGGTCCAACTGGTGCACCAAGTTTCGGTGTGTTGTTGGTGCTATCCGCCCTGAATGTGAGGCGTGGGTCTGGGTGGTTAGGGAGGCAGGGGAGCTTTAATAATCAAACCTCCTAGGTGTTCCCGGAGGTTTAATGCTGTTGTAAAAGTCTAAGCCTTCATTTCATTCTTGCCACAGTATCTCTGCCACTGACCCACAAGTCCCCAGCATTTGCATAGGGTCCCTGGGATTTCTGAGCGGGTACCCCCTCTCAGCCATGCTCTACCAAGACCTCTGCTGAGGGAATGCTGTGCCACGTCACAAGTGCGCACCAGCCTGCCAGGGAAGCCCTGGGCCACTGGGCCGTGCAGGGGCGCTCCCAGCCCACTGCAAAGATGGCTGAATGGGGCATGTTATACTCCCCCTTTTCGCACAGCTCCGCCTTCCCAATTCCGGGACAACCTGCTGCAGGTGCACCAAAGGCCACTGTCCACGGCCGATACTGTGGCGTGTGCGCGGTGCTGTGGGAAAAACTCCCCGTCACACTGGGTTTCTTGGCACAGCTCTGGGCTGTGGGTCAGCCCCAGGCAGGAGCGTCCCCCGCCTGCTGGGGAGATGGCTGCAGGGTATGTGGTTTCTTTCTCCTTTTGGCTCCCCTCTGCCCCACTGGTCCTGAGACAGTCAGCAGTGGGCTGTCCTCCACGCCTGACCCCGAGACATTGGCACACTCCGCTCCTGACGTGCTTCACTGCAGGGTTCTCACCAACTTTACTGCAGCCGCTCCCGGGTTTTTTTGTTTGTTTGTTTGTTTGTTTTTTTGAAGGAACTAGTCCATCTCCAAATGCCAACCCATGGTTTCCCCACACCACAGCACGGCCACCTGACTTTCAGCCAGCTTACTCGCTTGTTTCAGAGTGCAGATTCTGTATACAGTCCCTGTGGATTTAGCAGACCTTGTCCGGCTGGTGCATCGCTGACAGTGGTGTTCTGGGTTACTTTCTGGCTTTTATCTAGTATTTTTCACGGAGATGTTTTTTGCCCTATCTCACCTAGCCACCATCTTAGGTTCTCTGATTATTGTGGCTTTTGTAGTAAGTTTTAAGATTGGGAAATGTGAGCCCTCCAACTTGATTGTTCTTTTTCAAGATGTTTTTGGTTATTCAGGGGCCCTTGCCCTTCCGTATGAATTTGATGATTGGCTTTTCCATTTCTGCATAGAAGGTTATTGGAATTTTGATTGGGATTGAATCTGCACATTGCTTTGGGTAATATTGACATCTTAATATTAAGCCTTCCAATCCATGAAAACAGGGTATCTTCCCATTTATATAGATCTTAATTTCTTTCAGCAGTGATGTGTAGTTTTCTGTGTACAGGTCCTTTATATCCTTCATTAATTTTTTTTCCCAGATATTTGATACTTTTAGTTGCTGTTGTAAATAAAATTGTTCTCTTGATTTCCTTTTGGTTTGTTTATTACTTCCCAATGTTCTGTTCTAAAAGTTTTATTGGTTTAGCTCCATTTTGAGTTAATTTTTGAATGTGGTGTGAAGTAGAGGTCCAGCTTTTCTTTTTCTTGCATGTGGACAGCCAATTTTCCCAACACCATTTGTTGAAGAAACTTTCCCCATTGAATGTAACTGGTTTTTCTTTTATTCATACCCATTTGTTTTTTTAAACTCATACTTTCACCAACAGAATGTTATTTATCTGAAAAAAAATCTTTGTCAGTATTTTTTAAATTTTCATCTGTGTGTTTTAAAAATTTTTACTGTTTTTTAACAGTAGAAGTGTTGGGGGGAATCAAAAATAGAAGAAAAACAATCACCTATCCACCGCCTTGTTATATGCAGATATATATATATATAATTCAAGAGATTTGAAATTTATTTTACATTACAATTTTTCAAGATTTTCTCAGTACCCTTGAAATACAAATATTGAAATTCTAGCTTCTAGGATGTCAAAATCAAAGATTACAGTCTGTACTATAACTTGAGGCACAATAGAGTCCATTAAGGCTTGTGTAATTCAATATTAAGGAATCAGGGCTAACACCAGTATTGTAGGATTTTTGTGTAATAATTTTTTTAAAAGGCTTACAAGAGAGTTATTTCCCAACCTTTTCCCTTGAATTACGTTTTGTAATGATTCAAAATACTGATGTATGTTTAGCTTTTTTGCTTTTTATGTTGGCACTCGGTGTTTGCAGTTATCCTGTTCATGCCTCCATGAAAAATAGATCAACTTCATGCATGTGTAGGCAATGTCAGCTACATCACAACTGCTACTATTGTAGGACAGTCTAATTTCACAGATCTTAAAATATATAAAAAACTACCTCTTAGATTCAGTGGAATGTAGTAGTAAACCTTAGATTCTATAACTAAAGAAATAATGTAATTTAATTGATCTTAAGATATTCCAAACTGGTTGTCATTAAAGGAGGACTAAAATACATGAAAGACAGAAACCTATGTTTAGAAATGAGTTTTAAACTATAGGTTGTTCCTCTTTGCCCACTTAGAAGAAAACTTCATTGGTCAGACAAAAGCTGGACAGTGCCTCACATTTTTAATTGTTTTATTGAGCTTGTAGGTAGAAGGGTCAAGCAGCAATTCTCGACTGAAGCAACAATGGTTCTGCTTCACTGTATTGAGTGGTAGCTCAGACCAGTGAGTAAAACAGACAAAAATCTCTGTGGTCTTGGAGTTTATATTCTTGCATAATCGCCTCACAATCTTATCATGTAGGCGTTACAACTTCCATTTTACCTGTAAGAAAAGTGAAGCTTTGAAAGGTTTCATGACTTGTCCAGGATTTGAAACTTGGGTGCTGTTAACCACTATGCTAAGCTATCAAAATTGCCCCCTTTTGTGGTCAGTGAAAGAGAACAATTAGTCTCAATGTCTCAAACAGTAGCTCTCACAAATCTCTTTGAAAATCTGGTATAATAACTCTCCCCATCTTAAAAATTGTGCATAACATTTTAAGGAATTTACAGATTCCCAAGTGCTTGTTCATGTACTTCCGGTTAAGAACACTTGAACAGGAAGGTCACACCCACAGCTCACAAACATGAGGTCCCTCCATTGTCCCCCTCCCAACCACTCCGTCAAGCCAGTGACAGACATTGCTTATTGAATAGAGTTGTTGAGTCTCTTAAGATTAGGTGCAATAACATAATCCCTCTGAAAACAGAACTAGGAATGGCCATTGCCAGTCAGTCAAGAGTTGGCATTCACAGTGAAATCTGTTTGTCCTACTCTTAAAATCTTAAAATCTTCAAGCTGGTTTTCAAGGCAAGATGGAAAGCAAGATTTTAGTTCAAACCTTGGTTACTGTACTGTTAGTTTTTTTTAAGGGAAATAGTTAACCTTCTTATCTTCAGAATATAAATAAAATATTTTGATTTGTTGGTCCATATAAGGAAATATTGATAAAAGATTAGTGAAAGATAATGATTATGCACAATTGTATTGTCCATTTATAGTGTCCCTTATTAGAAAGGTTCTTATTGGTATATGTGTTTTGTCTCTGTTTTCAGGTTTGAGAGTCTTTATTGATGACCTTATACTTTGCTACTTTAAAATTTGAGGTGTTAATTTCTTGTGACAGTAAAGCTCTGTAGTAAAAATTCTTCTGGGTTGAGTTACTAAAATTTAGAAGCAAATGGGTCAGCATTATTTATGATATCCACAAACTGGAAACAGTCCACATGTCCATTAGTTGGTGTTGTATGGATAAAGAAAATATGGTATATTTTCTTATCAATAAGAAAAGGAACAAATTACTTTTTAGTAATAACATGGATGAACCTCAAAAACATGGCCAAGTGAAATAAGACAGACACAAAAGACTACATCTTATATGATCCATTTATTTGAAATTTGTAGTAAAGGCAGCTTTGTAAAGACAGAAGGTGGATCATTGGTTGCCTGGGAAGTGGGAGTGGGATTGACTACATATGGTTGGATACAAAGGGAATCTTTTGGAGTGATGTAAGTGTCCTGGAACTGGTTGCAGTGATGGTTGCACAACTGTGTAAATTTACTGCAACTCTTTTGTTAAGACAATTGATTGCATCACCTAATATTACCATTTTTAAAATATTGAATATAAAAATTTATGAGACTTGCATATTGTAAGGAGGTGATTGGGACTCCTTTTCCCAGTTGCTTCATTGATCCGTGGATGACTATTACTTGTTGCTAGGATGAATTAGGAATTACCAAGAATTTCTTTGCTATTTTTCATTTTTATGATATGAACATAAACATAAAGATAGGAGGGGAGAGAGTTTTGTTACATCAGTGTCACCCAATGTTTTGAACTTCTTCCAAGTTATATAGCAAAAGTCACAGTACTCAATTATCAAAACTTATTTTTAATCATCTCTTAGCTAACTTAATTAGGTTCTCATTTAGTTTGAAAGGAAAGAACTGGAAACCATCTGACTTCCAAAAAATTTCTTAAACGTTAATAGATACTCAACACATAAAATTTGCAGTTACCTCTTTGCTTGGCACCTTAGAGGTTTTAACACTTCATGCATCTTAAGATTCAGAATGATGAGAGGATGCTTTTTGTAGAATGGAAGAAGGGGTGATTAGAAAGAATATATTTGGAAGTTGAAAATCTGGAAATAGATTCCCTTAAAACTTACTTTGCTCACTCCCAGGGATATATGTACCCTAGTTTGAAGACCACCTATGCAGTTGATACAAAAGCCACAAACGAGAATCATCAAAGGAAAGAACATGTATATTTGGCCCCTAAATATGGGGGGGGGGATAGTCTCACTAACAATAAAACTACAAAATAAAATGAAAGTTTTTGTGGTTTTTTTTTGTTTGTTTTTTAGAGGTACTCTTTTCTTCTTCTTCTTTTGTACTAAACTACCAGTTTTCCTGCCTACTGGTCTGTCAAACCACTATAAAAATTTATCCCTGAGGGAGTCAATGTTCTATATATTGGAATTAATGGTATCTATACTAGCACCATTTCAACAGGAGTGCTTTCTTGTCTAACTAGATGTGTGTTAGAGTTTAGAGGAAGGACGGGGAATTGTTGGGTGATGATATCTCTTGGAGCAGCACGACAAGACCAATTTTGGATTGTTGTCCTGTTTCATAGTAAACATGCGACATTGGTTATTCCTCTGGTTCTCCTATTTGCAGTCTCTGCGGTACAGTTGTCCTTATCCATAGACTCCTAGTTCTTAGCAGAGACCTTTTACTTTAGGTTTTCTTTCTAGCTTGTTTACTTTATAAGGCTTTCTGAAAATGCTCAGCCGTTTTCTCTAAATTGCCCGATTTCCATTTTTGTTTCTTATTTCATGTTTGAGTCCATATACAAAAAGAAAGGAGTGTTTTCCTTTATTCTAGATGCCCCAGAATATTTTTGAAAGTTTTCTGAAGTCAATTTTTGTTTAGTTTTCTATCCAAAATTGTATTTTGTTTATGATTTTGAATCTTACCCACTCTACCCCTAAGAAAGTCTTGTGAAATAATAGTGTATCTCCTAAATAAGGTGCTTGTTCTCTGAAGACCAAATTTTGAAATCCTGGGTTATTTAAAATCTGATCTTTCTCATTCTGCTGCTTGTAACCATTTTCCCGTATGATTTCCTAGTATGAAGTTGGTATAGATCTAGTATTCTAGGACAGTATCTGTCTAACAGAATCCTGAATTTGGCAACAAATTTCCATCGTTCGCCCTGAGGTTTAGGAAAATCCTTAAGTATAATCCTCAACTAAATTCTAGACTGGGGTTTAAATTCAGTTTCTGTAGATCTGCCTTCTGCTCTAGCAATTAAAAAAGGTTATTGTATAATATAATTGTTGCTTTCCTAGGGGTTTCTCAGGAAAGGTAGCTAATTTCAGAGGTAAGGGGAAGGAACTGAAGAACAGACATGTTAATGTGGTTAGTATAAATAAAGTATAGAGATCCAAGGAGTGTACATCTCAGTGTTTGAGCAGGAGAGCACTAAAGAGAGACTCTTAGGGTTAGCATTTTGTTTTGAAGCCCCAGAATACCAATTAAAGAAGTTGATTATTGAATGGTAGTTTGTCTCATTTTTTTCTGTAGTTACTCTTTAGGTATTAACTTTGACATTTCCAAGTTCACCATAATTCCATTTGTTTTCATTTACCTTATATAAGTGCAAAACGTAGGATATATTGGGAGTTCATAAAGAACACAGTAGCTCTTCCAGGAGGACATTGTGAGTTTGAAAAGATAAATTCATGACAAATAAGAAAGAAATCACTACATTCCAGAAAAAGAGAGTAAAGTAATTAACTGGAAGAGGCACGTGATAAACTTTCTGGACTGATCGAAATGTTCTAAATCTTAATGAGGGCTTCGTGGGTTACACAGGTATTAACATTTGCCAAAAATCATGTTAACTTGTAATGTTTAAGATCTCATTTTAGTGGATGTATAAACTATTCCTAAATAAAAATGATTTTAGAGTGCTTTTTTTTTAATAAGCTTAATAGCAGATTCTCAGGTTCCCTGACCAAGCAGAAGTTAAGAAGGAACCGTATAATCAACAACCTCACAGTTGTTGACCTTATAATATGGACTAAGCAAAGTGACCATCTTTATAAACTGACAAGACAGAGAAGGTCTTGTAGGTGACCCAAGGCGAAGTTTGACCAATAATTCACCTTTGAATGCGTGGGTTACCAGTTTTAAATGTCTTCAACCTCTAGTGCTTGGAGCCATCTTGGATTGGATTGTAGGTTTATTTGGCCTGTGCCTCCATCCATTCCCTGTGGAGCAGTGACATATTCATTGAATGGAAATAAGAAAGTCCAGTCCAGGACAAAACAAAACACATGAGACAAGACTTTGCACAAATATATGAAGCTACTGCAGAAAGCAACTAGCTGAAGAATTAAACTGATGGCAAAAATGTTTACCACATAATGTATCTCCAAGCCCAAACCAAAAGGCCTAATTGCGTTATACAAAGACCTATTTGGTTACAAATCCTAGGATAACAAAGTAAATTCAACAACTTGAGCTCAGTGAACTAAATTGCAGTTCCAGTCACGGTTGAAGCTAACTCATCTGACAGTGGAGTCAAAGAACAAATAAAAATTGGACATAAGGAGCCCATTCAGTATACCTGTTTGGTCAAAGATTCCTGGAATGATGCCAAATGAGGGCCTGAAACAAAAGGATGAGAAACACCATTGGGTATCTGAAACAAAAAAAATCATGAAGCTGAAATTATTGATTATTTAAGAAAAGGCTACACTGGTCAGACACTGCCTGCTGTGAGCAGAACAGGTAGCTGATCTTAAAGATTTTAGGGAATTATGGAGTTCTGAGTTTGGCAGACTTTCAAAGGCAGAAGTAAGTTAATATCAGCTGTAGGAACATGGTCACTCAGATGAGACAGTTGTTGATTGGTTTGCATTCAGATGGGTGTGCTTTGAAGTGGTCCGTTCCTGATTAGCTGACTCTCAGAAGTAAAGGACTGTTGCCAATTGGCAAAAGTGTGTTCCCTGAAGCAAATTCTTATTTGTTGATTAAACGGATTTAAAACCAAATCTGGGAATTACTGTTACCATGACTATAGAAGTGTCATTTCTTGATTAAGAGGGTTTAAAACCTGTTCTGATGGCTACTTGTACCATGGCTACTGACCAATTTTTTTTTTCTAGGAACGTGGGAGTTTGGTGTTTGTAATTTTTTTAAGAGCATTTGTAGCTTTGCAGAAAAATCATGCAAAAAGAACAGAGTTCCCTATGGAAGGTTTTTATTCTTGTGTGATTCCCCCACCGCTAGCCAGGAAACTTCTGGATATTCTCTCTCTAGCATTAGTATTTTGAAATGTCATAATAAGCCTTGGTTTGGGTTGTTTCTTTTTGTTTTATTATTATTTTTTTAAATTTCCCTGCTTGATCATACTGATCACTCAGAAGACCTCTTCTGTCTGGGCACTCAAATTCTTCAGTTATACCTCAGATTCCAGACCATTTTCAAGATTCTTCAGGGACAGATAGATTCCTTGTCTGTGCCTCCCCTACTTCAGGAATATATATT
>PVKY010011975.1:0-11745 GCA_004027775.1 Bradypus variegatus
ATCTGTGTATCCAATCATCCATCCACTCACCCATCTATCCCTCCATCATCCATCCGTCTGTCCATACATCCATTCATCTATGCATCCATCATCCATCCATCCTTGTACCCATCCACTCACCCATTTACCAAACTCTAAGCAGCATTTCATAGTGCTCCAGGTACTCTGATCATTGGATACTCTCTCTGCAAGTATCAGTCAGAGCTAAGCTCTGTGAGGTTCTTTATAGTCTACAGAGTGTTTGATATATGTTATCTTAGCTAATCATGAGTAATCCTGGTCTTTTCTTTATCCCAGGCTTAGAGAATGGCTGGAAGGTTTTGGAAATTTCTCTTGGAGGTAATGTCCTATTTTAATTATTACCTCAGTATGATTTATTGCGTGCCTCTAAGAAGTATGAAGGAGAATGACAGAGTGGAATCAGACATGCATGATCTAATTTGATGAACTAGGCTTGACATTTCCTATGGGCCTTTATAATAAACTTCAAAAGTTATATAGAGTGTGGTACCCAGGTGAAATTTTAGCACACATAGAATAATTTGAATTGTATACAGATATTTAAAATAATGTTAAATAAAATATGTGTAGTCATGCATGGGGACCCCAATCCTGAGATGCTGTCCTCTCTGGGGAGGAAAGGCAGGAAGGCATGAGGAGGTGGGGACTTTGGCTGGCCCTGTACCATGTTTTCTTTTAAGATCCCTGAAGCAAACATGGCAAAATGTTAATATGCATTAAGTTAGGCAACAGGTGGTAGATGTCAGCCATGTTTATTTTCAGTCTTTTTCTCTATGTTGGGAATCCCTCATAACTAGTAATTTAATAAATTTTTGAAGTTTACTATGGCTCCCCATGGTCAAAAGTTCTCTGTCCTGTAAAAGGCTTCCCTCCTGGATTCTGGGCTCCTTCCCCCTGAACAGAGAAAGCAGAGGCTTTGGAGACAGATCTGGGTCTGATCCTGAAAGGCCCCTTAGCCCACGTTCCTGGGGAAATTACTCATCATCCTATAACATCTGTGCCTCAGGAGCTGGTGAGCTTGAAGGATGTGATGCACTAAAGGGCTTAACCCTGTACCAGGTACATGGCGGGATGGATTACTAATGGAGCAGCAGCGGTTGTCGTTTGGGCTGGAGTAGACAATGGTGCAAGCTGGGCCGGCCATGGGCTCTAGGGGCAGGGACTGTGCCCACTCTGCACCCACCCAGTGAAAGGCAGGGGCTCCTTGGGCAGCGGTCCCCGAACATGCGCCTGCTTCCTCTCTTCCTCAGGTTTGGCACTGATTGGCAGGTTTGGGAGTTGGTGCCCCTTATAGTGCCACTACCTGTGCCTGTGGGGTGCTTCTCAGCATGACTTCTGCACATGCAGACTCAGAAGCTCCACACCTCCCTCTCCAGAGCACCCTGAGTCCCACCTGGCCAGGTGCTGTGGAATGGAGCCCCAAGGAAAGAGCAGCAGGGAGCCTTGGCTTGCTTCTCTCTTGGGCTTCCACTTTCAGACCCCGTGTTTCCAGTCTGCTATGAGATGGCAGGAGGGCCTCACTCCTCTGCTCTCCTCTGCCAAGGCCATGCCTCATCAGGGCAGGCAGAACACTTTGTACCATCACGAATAGGTCTACTATGGAGCAGAATGCAGACTTCTTGCTCTCTGGGCCCTGGTGGAGAAGGGTGCTGAGCTTTCGTTTCTGCAACCAGGGGGGAATCAGAGGGAAGTGGGCAGCCTGCCCCTCCACTGAGCTGTCCATCCCAGTGAGCCCCGCTGTGCAGATGGAAAGCTGAAGCCTGAGCCCCTCCAGGTGGATCGCCAGCTGGGCTGGGGCCACACAGCTCAGGCATACCTTCGATTTCGGGGTGCTTCATGAGAATCAGGAGCCCGTATCTCAGGGTGGTGCTGGTAGTCTCTGTTCCCGCAAAGAACATGTCGGCCACAGTCACAGCGACGTTGTTCAGTGTGAACGCAGGCTCTGCACTTTGCTTCTCCTGTGGACATTCGGGACAGACAGGGTCTCTGTAAGAAGAGTGTTTTCAGGGGGATGTGAAGCCACAAGTGACCTCTTCAGCAAAAAGAGAGGCTGCCCATCCTCCTGGCTCTGTGGGAGAAAGGAGACGCCAGCCTGTGCCTGCTGTTATCCCATCAAACCCATTTGGAGCCAACAGAGACACCATCATCTCCTCTCACAGTCTGGGAAACCGAGGCTCTCAGAAAACTGTCAAGGCCAGGACAGGGCTCCTTGCCCAGGCCACGGGGCTCTGCATGCTCCTCCACAGCGCTGAGGATGTCCTCTGGCCCGGTGGCTGCTGCAGACACCTGTCCCTCTCAGCTGCTGGACCTGGGTCAGACCATCAGTGCTGTGACCTCCTGCTGCTCAGGGCAGGGTCAACCGAGCCTGGGTCATGCTGTGGGGTCCTGGCTAGTGAACCTCAGAGTCACAGGGGCCAGACTGGAGCCCTTGTGTTGGGGGTCCAGGAGCCAGGCGAGGGGGGAAGCCAGTGAGGGGCGGAGCCATGGGTGACCCTGACAGCCTGGGGTGGTTATCAGGGCAATCACACTTTGCTTTGAGAACCACAATGACCCTAAAGAGAAGAAGGTGAGTGCTGCAAGATGGCAGGCTGTCCACAGACAGACCAAACCATATGGAGCCGAACCATGGAATCTGCACAATGGGGTGTAGGATGCTGAGGGCCACTCCGCAGACAAGACACAGAAGACCAGAGTCAGACGTCCAGAAATGGTTAGACCATGGCTTGGAGACTGTCTGGGGGCCCATGATACTGGCCCCTGGGGCCAGCTGTGCCTCCCCAAGCATGTGCTGAGGGGACACCTGAGGCTGGCTGCAGGCCTGGGCTGCCAGAGAGAGGAGCTTGTGGGGGTGGGGACCGTGCCAAAGCCAGAGGCAAATGCCCCGAAATGGAACCAATGTGGGCAGTGTGGACACCAGACAGTGAGGGGGCATGAGGGAACATGTGTTGCTCCCCACCCCCATGCCCAGCTAACCGAGCTCCAGGCAGCCAGTCTGTGAGGCACTGGGCCCCCCAGTACCTTTTCCATTTGGATGAGCAGGCAGTCAGTGAAATCTCGAGGACAGTGGGGGTCCAGCGTCTTAAGGTGTTCCTTTGCTTGTTGAAGTGAATACTCTTTTATTTCAGACACATTTTTCATTAATTTTCTATGGCTTCCAGGCAGATAGCGTAGATAGCTTGAAAAATTGTTGTAAAACTAAAGACATAGATAGAGATACAGATAGAGTTATCTCACTATGTATATTTTTCTGGGTGCAAGATAATTTTGTGCACTGAGTTCTCTAATAACTTTTGCCACAACCCGAATTTATGACTGTCATGGATGGAATCATCCAGAATATTTTGTCAGTAGGACCTTTCCAGATTGCTCTATTAGATGGTGTGCCTTCTGTAGTGAAAATGCGCACCTCGAGGCTTGGCCTCTGCTCCCCTGAGGCAGTCTAGGGCACGACCTTAAGCATCTCAGGTTAGCAAAGGGTCTAGCGAGGGCTCTAGAAGGAGCATTTGGGCCCTCTGTACGACATTACGCGCACGTTTCTCTTCTCTGGCTCTCATAGTCCTCTCCTATACAATCAGAATTTCCCTTTTCCTCCATTTCTGAATGTAAACTATGCAATTGAAGATCAGTGAGATTAGTAAAAAGGGAGAGAAATGACTTTGCCTGGAGCCAGGGGGTGCTCAGCAGGTAGAAGTTCTCGTTAAACAGTGTCATCAGCCTCACGCACGTCGCATCCTTGTAGTCAAAGCGCCTGTGGAACAGGATGTCGGAGATGACGTTGCAGGGCCCTCCACCAATGACGAAGGTGGGGTCGAAGGGCTGGCCTGGAGGACAGGTGGGTGTCAGCGCCATGGATGTGGGCTGCACAAAGTGATGTGTCAGTGTGCTAAAAGCTGGGGTGTCAGAGCAATTGAGGGGTACAAAAAGCGTGGGAGCTCCCAGTCCTCCCAACCGCGAGGCCTCATGGCCTTCTCCATCCCCCGACTCGGCCTCCGCCAGTTATCTATGCTGTTTTCATTTTCTGCCAGAGGAAAAACACATTGAAAATCATAATAATTCAATAAGATATTCAATTTTCTATTCTATGTGGGTTTTCTTTACAAAGTTATTTGGAATATGATCATTAAACATCTGGTAGTCCCTCTTGCTCCACCGAATGTAGAGCAGGAAATGTAATCATATTAAAATCTCTGCTGAATTCACATGATTTTCTCCATGCCTCAGTGGTCCCTTTGCCCCGGAGCCCCTGGGGTGGGACGGCCCTGCAGCTGCTCACCGTCGGTCTTCCTGAGCTCCTCCAGCAGGAAGTGGGCCTCCCGCTGGATCCGGGCCTCATTGCCATCTTTCCCCATCCCATAGTCGCGGAGCGTTGTCAGGGAAAACCGCCGTGTGTCTTTCCAGGTTGGTCCATTATTGAAGATGACTCCTAAGGAAAGAAGAAGCAGTACAGGAGTTACTTCAGACACTCGATGTCCTCTGACGTTGCCTGGTGGTTCCTGATGATTTGTAGGTGTGGAGGGAAGTGACAGGAGAACTGACCAGACAGAAAGAGAAAAGGAATGTGTGGGGGTGAAGAGGGGGTGGCTGGCCAGTGTCACGGCAAGGGTTCTGTAGGGTCCCTTCAGAGCTCCCCGTCCTCATGCCCAACAGGGCTCGTCCTGCCCCTTCGATAGGAGCCTCTTCTTCACGCTGCCAATATATTTTCTTTCTTCTTCCACTTTTCCTTGAGTCTTCCCCATGCTCAATAAAACCCTCACCTGACCACTGCCTCCTTTTGCAAGGAAAGCCTCCCACCTCTTTCCTTTTCATTGACGAATTACTCGAAAAGCCATTTTATTTGCATTGATTTTTAAGCCTCACACTATAAATACCTCAACTAACAGCCTTCTGCCTTTCACAGAAAGTGTCTTCACTAAAATCTGAGTGGTCACACAATTCCCTGATTGTGCAGAGCATTAGGTTTGAAGAAACTAAAGCAATTTTCCCGTTTACATGCTTCTTGGTTGTCAAACCCTGTCCTGCCCCCTTCTCTCCTCCCCACTCACTGTTTCTACCACAACTTCCCCTCACTCCCCCAAACCTCTGACCTGTCCAGCCACCTTTTTGGAACATGAAGACATTTGGAACCAACAGAACCAAAACTAAACTCTTTTTTAAATTTGAAAATCTCGCATTCTTCCACCCCTATCTCAGCTAACTACAATTTTCAGTTTGCCCAAGAAGGGAAGTCTTCTCGGTCTGTTTCCTCATTCTGTTGGCTCCCCAGAGACTGAGAAGCCTCCCTTACAAACACAAACAGCTCACATGCCATCTCCTCCTTGGACCCCAGCTCTCCCTGGCCAGACCCTCATCCACCTGCCTTGGGCTATCCGGATGGTGTGCTAACCGTGACCCTGACACTGACCCTGACCCTGACCCTCCTCCATTCTCCCATCTGGCCAACACAAACCCACAGTGAGATCAGCATCCTTCTCAAGCACCTCACCTGAGTCCACCTGTCCCAGCTCACCTATGATTGCTGCATGGCGGGTGCTGTGCTGTGGAGGGAAGCCAGAGGCGCTTGCTTCAGGGAGGGCTGAGGAGGGATGGGCAGGGGCCTCCTAGAGCCCAGAGAGAAGGCTGGCCAGGCTTGAGAGGGCCGGGGGAGGAGCAGGAGGAGAAGTGGGCATGGACAGAGAGGTAGAACTGATGGGACATGGGCACGGATTTGGTGCCTTGTGAAGGGTGGGTGGTCCCAAGGATAATTCATGGAGAGGTGCCCTTCGCCAATGGGAAGACACAGTGGAGTGACTGACTTGGGGGGGTCATGGATTCAGCATCATTCACGATGTAGACATGCTGATGCATGGCATCCTAGACCCAGAGAGAAGCCCACGTGAGAGACAGACAAAACTTGGGTGTTTCCATGGGATAAGCTGACAACCTCCAAGGAGGGAGTAGGGTTGGGGAGCAGTGGGGACTGGGCCCTGCCCGGAGCAGCACTGACTTCAGAAGTTCACTGGAAGAGGTAAAGGGACACAGGATACAGAACTACAAGACAGGGAGGTGGGAGGGACCAGGAGAGTGTCCCAGCTGTGCCCGAAGCCCTGGGGGCTGGAGGGACTGGGAGACCACAGTGTGGACCACCCAAAACTCAGGTAAAGAGGAGAGCAACAGGGGTGGGGAAGGCCAAATAATTAAAAAATGTGATTGGGAAGAATTTGGTAGGAGGGAAGAAGGAAAGAATAGAGAGAGATCCCAGAGCAGGTGGGAGAGTGAAATGGAGATAACAATGGGCCCCCTCAGAGTTTTATAAAGATTTCCTGAAATGATGCAGTTCCTCCACCACGTTAGCTGCAGCCCGTGCTCGAGATTACACCGGCAGGGAGCACTCACAGTGCTTTTCCCGGGGAAGCAGGTGCATCAGGGGGGCCGTGTGGGACGTGGAAAAGTAGGACTTCACAGTCGTCAGGTGGAGCCTGACCCGGGGGGTCTGAATTCTGACACCCACCTGGCTGCATTCGGGGCTCCTGGGAACGGATCTGCAGGTGGCAGATGCAGGCTCCCTGCAGCCAAGCCCGGTGCCCTTTGACCACAGAATTCCTGGCACCCTCCTCCAGTAAAGCTTCTCTTGCATTCAGGACAATGAGTGGAGATGGTGGAGTTTATTCTGGACACCCCCCCAAAGAAGTAGAACAAGTTCAGCATATCCAAGAGGGAGACATCGGATGCCATGGATGGTACAAGATACACCTGCAGACAAGTAGGCTGGAAATCGGAGAGCCATGCACAGCGCTGAGCGGGCAATTAGAGAAGTCTGCCACTGGCTTTTGGAGCTGAGAGCTGAAGGCAGAGAGCCCCTCACTAAGCAAGTCCCCCCCACAGACTCCATGACATCGCAGGGGGTGAAGACTCCATGAAGCTGAAGTCAGGAGCTTGGAGATAGCCACCCCGGTAAAGAGCAGACAGATCCCCAGACCCTAGCCCTCTCTCCCATGGGAGGTGACAGGTGTGTTTCAGATAAGCTAAACCCAAGACTCTGGACTTGGAGGCAGCAAGCGAAGAGGAGGGAGATATGAGCAAGGCTGGTGAAGAGAAGACAGGGCTGCACGGAAGTCTGCATTCTGAACGGGAGTCTGTCCTCACCACACCCACCCCTGCCACCTGCTGTCAGAACATCCCCAGGTGGGATATCGGAGGCCCCTCTGAGGAAAAGGAGCAGCAGCTCATGAAAGCCCTCTAGACACCGAAGTCCTAGCCACTGGCACAGTTTCCAGCACTTCAGCTGCTGCAGTCACCAAGCCCAGAAGAGTTGTGCAGTGGGGAGAGCAACCAAGGGAGAGACCTGGAGGGGCTGGAAGGTGGAGGGGAAAAGGGGCGTCTCTGCCTCAGAAGCAACTGACTGTTGTGTTTCTCTGTGACCTGTGTCTTCTGAGCAGAGTGGATGCCCTGACATCAGGAATTTGTGTCATTCATTTAGTTTTTGGCCCACCATCCACAACCCTGTGTCATTCATTTTTGGGCACATAGCATGAGTCTCAGAAACTAGCTTTCCTTTACGTACTTGTTGCACAATGAACAAACAAATAAATGCATGAATCATCACCTGAGTTTAGGCCTCTTCACATTTCTGCTTTTTTGACTGCTGTTCCTACTCTGCTGTTTCGGACTGCGAGCGGGCCCCTGGCACTGGAGAGGGGTCCGTCCCACGTCTGTACCAGGAGGGCGACTCACCAGCATTCTTGTGGGCCTGGAACACGGAGATCTCTCCTCTGCCAGAAAACTCGTTTTTGTGCTCCAGCAGGACTTCCTTCACGGCCTTGTATCCGTGCACGATCACGGCGCGCCGGGAGCCCAGGTACAACGTGAACACCGGCCCGTAGCGCGCTGCGAGCTGCGGAGACCCACAAAGCAGCAGGAGCTCCAGACACTGCGGGTCTGTACTTCAGAACACCCCCCAAGCTCTTCCTCCCCCCGAAGTTGTTGCTGAACAGAGCCCAGAGGGGTTTGGGAAAAGACCCCGTGTGCACCCCAGCAAAATGCCTTGGGCCTGCGGGGAGCGCGCCCAGCAGGAGGGATCTGTTCTCCCCTCTCCAGAGCAAGTGTGCCAGCGTTCACCAGGCACCCCCGTCCGGGTCCCAGGAGATAGCCCGGGGCAGCCCCTGGGAAAAGGGCGCCGGCGCTAGCAGCCTCTCCCACACTTGCCCAGAACGGGTGGGTGGAAGAGACAACTTGGCAAAAAGTTTAAAAACATGTGTCCTTTGCTATTTTTTTTAATTGGCATTTCGTGTTTGATATTATTGTCTAGCACAGTTGTACAGCTCTGTCTTGCCATCATTGTTAGAAAGGATAATTTCGCCTGGACAATATTCTGGAGAATGACTTTTTGGTACAGATCACTGGGGACATATCTGTGGGTACTGGAGCAGCTTTGAGCTGGGTGGGCACCCAGTCAGGTTGACTCTCAGCCTGGACACCTCCCGCGTGGCCCTCAGACTCCTTCTATCCCCTCCCTGAGGCTGCTCTGCGGACTCCGTCCCACGCGCCCTCGCTGCCGACCTTCCCCAGTCAAGGCTGAGGGCTGCAGGTGCTGCAGGAGGACCCGAGCCATCGGTCACCCCTGTGCACCACTGCACCGTCAGCATTCCCTGTGACCGCACGCCCGAGTGCCCACTCTGTGGCTGGCAGTGCTCCTCTATTGACTCATTTAATAGATTCTCAACTCGTCTAGTCTTTTGAGTGGTTAACCCATCCAATCTTCACAGCAGTCCTAGACAGGTGCTGTTATTACACTGGTGCAAATGGGGTGGACAAATGCTTAACTTTCTGTCTGTTCTTTTGGCACGAGACAGTTCCAAGTTGGCATTTAGCCAGAGTGCTCCTCTGTCCTTCTATCCCAGCTGGCAAGTAACCACGGCCTCAACCACACCAGCATCCCAGCGCCCACCCAACAGCAAAGCAGGCAACGCTGGCACGAGCAGCCGTGTGCAGGGCTGTGCCATGGCCAGTGCCACTCTGAAGTCTTGCTTCCATGCCCATTACCTCTAGAGGCTGCTATTAATTCAGGTAATTCCCATCAGGCCAGCACTGAATAAAAACAGTCTGACAATGAGCTGAATGCACACGTATCAGGTCTAATTCCTGACTTTTTGCCCTCAAACCAACAATTCTTTTCTTACCCTGGTATAGGACTTAGGAATATTCTTCAATTCCAACTGGAAAACATTCCCAATGATGGGGAGTGGAAAAGGGCCGGGGGGCAGTTTCCAGCCACTGTAGATCTGCTTCCAGATGGAGATGAGCAGGAGGGTGGCTGCCCACACCAGCAGCGCGGTGCTGATGCCAAGCACGGCCATGGCACCTCGGGTTCCACGGCCAGCTGGAGAGGGTGCTCCCGAGGAAGGCATTTATAGTGCTTCGAGGAGAAGGAGGGTGCCCTGGCAGCCAATGCCTGCTGGCTACACCTATGGCCAAATTGCTGGCTTATTATTAACTTATATTGGCCATCATTTCAAAGGCTGGTGCCCTGGAGCAGTCTCCCATTTGGTGGCCCCTGACAAGGACGGTGCCTGGCCCTGCCAACACTCGTGGCCACTTCACTGCTTCCTCAGGGGACACTTCACCAATCCATTGCTGGGAACGTGGGGTGGGGGACTTCCCTCCCCTTTTGACTACAGTTGCACAACGGTTGTTTGGAATATAATTTATGTAAGATAACATCAATTGTGTGCCAACGTGTCCGTGGTAGGGTGCCAGCTCTCCACGTGTGAAAGTCCCCTGACGTCTGATCAGAAGGTTGTCTGAGCATCCCCCATTACTACCTGAAGCAACACATGCTAAATCAGAGGGGCCAGGAGGGAAATTCACATCCTGAATTCCATTCCACTCGATCACATCAGCCTATAAATTCAGAGGAAGGAAAAAAAGGAAAGCAAATGCTCTTTTCAAAAGGGCTTTTGAAAAAGGTAATCCCTGACTATATAAAAGGAAACATATTTTCATTGTAGGAAATTAATGAAAATTTTTTTTCAGAATCATTTTATCAAATTCTAAAAATTGCATTTGGATTTTTATTGGATTTGTTTCAAATCCATGGGTTAATTTGGGAAGACTGTGCCTCTTAAATACTTTGTCTTTATTTGTCTGGGAACGTAATAGAACTCCACATTTATTTGCATCTTTTTGTGTGCCATTAATTATTTCCTTCTTACATGCCCAGCTTGCTGCTTCCCATAGTGTATTTCTAGGTATATTGTGGGCTTTTTTTTTTTTTGTTAGACTGAAGGGAATGTTCTCTATTCTGTATCACAACTGGTAATATTGGGAAGATCTTAATTCTGATATTGTAGTTGTATACTTCTTGTAAGCAATGCATCTTTGTTTACAATCAAAATGTGATGAAAAATGAAGGAACAGAAGTCACAGCCCAGCCAAGTCACTTTGGGATTTTATGTCCCTTCTATACTTTTATTTATGTAAATTAGGGCTATATTGTGTTTACTGCGTTCTCACCTGAGTCTCCGCTGGGTCTACTAGGGACACGGGCACGTGATGGATTCTTTTGCTTTTAAAATGCAGCCACTTTACTGATGTTTTACTTGTTTACCCTCTGGTATTTTAGGGGTGTTGTCTCCAGCAGTTCGAGGGGTGTTGGCTCCTGCTTTCCTCTCCAGCGGCAGGTGTGGACAGCAGGGCGATTCTGAGCACAGAGGCTGAGCCAGCCTGAGGTCCCCACAGGCAGCCAGCGGGAGGGCCACGTGCTTTTCCTGTCGAAGCCCCACGCCCGCTGTGCTGGCTGCTGACAGAGAGGCACATCAGTCCTCGTGTCAGAAGCAAGGCCTTGTATTTGTTTTGCATCTTATTTTATGGACTGGATCTTCAAAGACAACATTTGGTAATAACGATTGCAGAGGCGACCTACCCGTGTTCCTGATGGAGGCCTCCTTTGGCTTCTTATATCTGTTGTTGGTTGTTTGTGGCAAAGAGGCAATCATATTGGGACAGTGTCTTCTTTTCCTAGTTAACTAAGAGTATTTTGCAAGGTTGAGTGTTGAGGTAACACAACACCTTTTCAAGTGAGATGATCTATAGTTTCTCCTTACATGATAAAGCCTGTGCCATTAAAAGCACCGGTGAGGCAGCCTTTTAAAGAGGGTGGAGAGCTCTGCCATCATCTCCCAGATGTTCTTCCAGCTGCTGCCACCCATTCTGCAAGTTCTGGCAGCTTCGTCTCTCGTGAGCATCTTCCTCTTGCATGTCTCACAAGGAAAGCGCTTGGCTGTCTCTTTGGAAGCAAATGTGGAATTTGCAGCCATTCCTTTTGTGATGCAAATTGCTGCAATGACATCAAATTTATGCTGGGCTTTTTTTCTTTTTAAATTTTCTACATATGCAACACCATTTTGTTTCCATATAAATCACAGTGTAAAATTTTGAGGATATTTAAATGGCAATTAAATTCAAAATGTAATACCAGCAGTGCACCTAACTCAACTGAAGTGATAGCATGACCCACGATGACAGATTTCCCAGCTGCCTGTGGGATGACAGCTGCACAGAACTGCTCGGTGCACCGTAAGGTTACAAGATGGTCGTCCTGGCTCAGAGATGATACAATGTGGAAAACTATTGCCTTAAATTGATGAAATATGATACATATATCTGTAAGAATGCTTTCAGCAGTAATATAAAAGTCTAAACAACTGAGGCTTAAATAAATGGGGTTTATTTTCTATCACATAATAAGCA
>PVKY010011976.1:0-11750 GCA_004027775.1 Bradypus variegatus
CCTCATCTGAGACAATGACAACTCCATTCTGCCAGTTGCTTGGGTCCAAAATTAAAGAGTCCTTGACTCCTCTTTCTTTCATACCCCCTATCAAATTTATCAGAGAGTCCTGTTTGTTCCTCCTTCAAAATATAGTAAGAATTCATGTTCATTGCCACCTTCCTGACATAAGTCACTGTCTGTTTACCAGACTATTGTCATAGCTCCTAATTCTTCTTCTTGCTTCCATAGTTTCCCTGATACAGTTAGAATAAACACATCAGATGATGTCAGACTCCTGCTCAAAGTCCTCCAGAGGTGTCTCATCTCACTCAGGATGAAATCCCAGTGTTCTTACCCTGTACTTGGCAAGGTCCTGTGTGATCTGTCTCCCACCTTTCTGATCTCATTTCCTTCATTCTCTGTTGCTCTAAAATCTCTCTACCCTTAATGGTTTCTTTGCTTTCCTTCAAGCACCTCAAATACAATTTTGCCTCACAGCCATTGCACTTATGTTTCCCCCAAATGTCCACATGGATCTCTCACTTCTTTCAAGTTTCTATTCAAAAATCACCTCATCAGAGTAGCTGACCCTGAAATAAAATAGCACTTTATATAAAATAACTCACCTTTTCTTACCCTGCTGTTTTCTTTCTTTACAGCACTTGTTACCATCTGACATAATTGAAAATGTAAAATATAAATAAATAAAAAATTTCATGTTTTCTCCCACCCCAGAACATACATTCCAAAAGAGAAAGAACCTTATATGTTTTGTTCCCTATTATGTAACCAGTACTTGGAATGCTGCCAGGCACATAGTAGGTACTCAATAAATGTTTGTTGGATGAATAAATGAAATAAAGAGATGTTTTACCTATAAGGGTGTTATATATTTGGGGGAGAGGGTATAGAAAGACTCTTTGATTTACCCAAACAGCCACCAGCTCAGTGGTACAAGTAGTGCTGCTGATAAAGAGAGGTTGTACTGGAGGGAAATCATTGGCACAAAGCTGGAAACATTAATGTTCCCGAAAAAAGAGGTGGACTTTTGATTTTTTTGTCATGATTGGGACCTAGAGTCTCTGAAAGACTGGCTAGTGGAAACCAATATTTTAGAGATAAATAGATAGAAACATAGACATAGATGATATAGATATATAGACCTATAGAGAAACCCATTATCATCCTTTTTCTGAACCATTTAAGAACAAGTTGCAGAAGAATGACTTATAGCTACTAAATACACTCCAGTATGTATACCTCCCACCCACCCACAAGGACATTCTCCTCCATAACTGCACTACAAACCCAAACAGGAAATCAGCACTGATAAAACATTACCTTCCATTTCACAGACCTCGTTCAATTTTTGCCAATGTTTATTTTTCCTTTCTGGTCCAGAGCCAATCTGGGATTTTTTGTTACATTTAGTTATAGTGTCTCTTTTGTCTCTTTCAAACTAGATCAGTTCCTCAGTCTTTCCCTTTCGTTTTATAGGCTGCATCTCACCTTGAGACCATCCAGTGTTTATCCAGGTGCAGGCTCAGGGCACACATTCTTGGCAGGAACAGCACAGAAAGAATGCTGTGCTCTTCTCACCATATCACATTGGGAGACACATGATTTCTATTCGTTTCACTACTGGGGAGCTTCACCTTGATCGCCTGGTCAGCTTGGTGTCTTCTAGGGTTATCGTCAATAAATTCACCATTGATAAATATTTGCAGAAGATACTCCAAGTGTAGGCTAATATCTTGCTTTGCATCAAAAATCCTTCCACTAGCCTTATACCTACTGGGGAGTCCTGCCTGAATCAAATATCACTGATGGCTACCAAATGGTGACTTTCTATTTCCATCAATCCTGCTATATTTATTAGCTGCTATTCTACCACAAGGAAAAGCTGTACCTTCTCTATTTATTTATTCAATCTCTTATTTATTCATTCACTCATTTATATTAGCATGGATATATATTCTATTCAATAGGCTGTAATCAGTTACTATCATTATTTATTTTGATGTTCAAATTGTCCCCGACTTGCAGAGTGGAAGCTCCTTTCAGCTGACTCATGTATCCTTTTGACATGTTCCCATTGTGCTATGATCACCACTCTACAAGAGGTTCTAAGTTCACCTTGTACTTTTGCAGCCCCAGCCCTGGAATCAGTGATTTCTCTAAATAGTGTTTAATGGAGGATATTTAGAAACTAAGATCTTCTAGACATTTGATGTGTTCCTTGCTTCTAGGCTCTCTGAGCAGAGAAAGCTATGGTCAATATGCTGTGTGTGTGAATATGCATGTATATTTACATAAGCACATATTTTTAATGAGTTCACATTCATTTAAAATCTAATCCAACACTTTAGGGTTCTTTATAGCTCTCTTTCTTTCCATATTTGTAAGTCCCTATTCCAATAGTAAGGATCCTGACTCCTATTTACTCAACATTTTACTGATTTGGCCAATACCCCTGTAATTAACCAATCTCCTGGCCATGCCATTGCTTCCTTGGCCCTACCATTCTTCAGCCCCTAACATGTACTAAAATCTCCAAGGGAAAGAAAAAGGCATCCTGTCATACATTTTTAATGTCCCAAACTCCCCAAGTTTTGTGGCTGGAAACAATCTGCTACGATAAGAAAATTCTGGGGAACCATCTGGTTTGCTAAAGGCATGTGTACAGAAACTAGCTGTGGGTTTCAAGTTAGTAGATACACCTTCAAATCAGGAACCAGCAACCAAGCAGTCTCTACTTTTGCCTCCTTAGCATCAAGCAATATAAAAAGCACTATCCCAATTGCCTGGAAACCTATTATCTAAAATGAATAAGCTAGGAAAACATACAATTCAGCATCTAAAATATCACAGAGACAAATTCTTCAAAGCAATTCTCCTTGTCCCTCCTTCTAATTCAGGTATAGCTGTGGCTCTTTGCTTGCCCTAAACAGCCACCAGTTGTTTGTAATAGTGCCAAAAAAAGACAGGTTATGCTGTGGGATAGTCATTAACAGAAAGGTCCTAGGAAAAAAAAGTTGATTTTTGCAGGGTTTTTTTTTGTTTGTTTGTTTGTTTTAATCATGAATTGGGTGCTGAGTTCTCTGAACAAATGTCAGGTGCAAAGCACAATGTGAATGATTGAGAACCATCATGCATGGTGTAAAGGGATGCTAACAACCACCCAAACATTTAATTGGAAAAGAATTGTGCCATGTCACAGTTTTAATAACACTATTCTAGAGGGACTGTACTCTCTGCTGACTAGTTGTGACCTCTATGCACAACCGGAGAACACACCATAAACAATAATAATCCAAACAAACCTCCCTTGCCTGTTGATGCCACGAGTCCTCTGTTACCAGTCATGACAACAACAATAAACACAGTGGAGAAATACCTACTCAGTTTCTTTTCTTACAAAAGTAGAAAATACCCAACCTTTAAGAAAAAATAAAATACCACAGGTTTGCTTCCGGAAGGGAGGAAAAAAGTTCATTCTTTCACCCACCCTAGATCATTGATTTTTAAACAGGGGTCCACAGTTTGACCTCTGAATGTGTTAGAAATGTAAATTTTCAGGCCTGACCCTAGAGCTACAGAAACAGAAATTCTGCAGTGAGGCCCATCGATCTGGGTTCTAACAGACCCTCCGAGTGATGCTGATGCAGGCTAACGTTTCGTAGTTCCTGCTCTAGATATTCCATGAGTGGCACTGGAGGACGGACTCCGCTACCAGCCAGCCTTACACTTTGGCCCTAGGACGGTAATTAGGGAGTTCATTGCAATTCCTTCACAAATGGGATCCCAAAATACGAGCAGGGTTGTTTACAAGAAGCATATATATTTTGCTGAATCTAAGGAGCAGGAAGTTGTTCTTGTTCTCATGGGTCAAGAGGTCGCTTCCCTTTCTGTCCCCACAGAGACGGAGTCGCAGACTGGGGCTGAATCTAAGACCCGGCAGGGGTCGCTGCTGCCTGTAAAGACAGACCGAGGGAGCGAGGCAAGTGAAGCCCAGAAGCTTTGACATCACACTAAGCTCCTCCTTGCACGCACACGGTATACACACACACAAACATAGAGACACACACCCAGACCGCGTAGTCCCCTCTGACCGCTTGCTCCCATTACCCCCAGTCCACCCCTCCCGCGGCAAGAGTGTACCCCTGACGCAGCCCCACCGCGAGGAAAGGAGCTCAGCGCCCACAGTCCGAGCAACCCCGCGCGCAGCAGGAGCGGCCGCCGCGACTGCAGTCGGACCTGCTCGCAGTTGCCTCGTTCCCCGACGCTCGGCGGCGGTGGCCCGGACACCTTCGGCAGCAGCCCAGGCTGCAAGCAGCCGCGCCCGCCCCCGCTGGGACTGGAAGGCGTAGAGCTGCCACCCCGCACGCTCCTGGATCCCCTGCCACCCCTATGAGAGAGGGAGACGCCGGGCGAAGGAGCAGGACGATTGCCAAGCGGACTCCTCAGCAAGCCGCGAGCGCCCCCTCCTCCCGTGGCCCCCGGGCGCCTGTAAACCAAAATGCAACCGCCGCGCTCGGGCTGAGTGGGGAAGGGACCAGCGCAATCGGCTGGCTTGGAATCCGGTCCCCGAGGCTGCTACGCGTTCCAGACGGGGCCCCTCGGGCCCAGGAGTGAGGAGGAGGAGGACGAGGAGGAGAAGCGGCCGGCCCGGGGTTGGCCGGGGGTGGGAGGAGGGACGGGTCGGGAGGAGGGCGCGGGGGGCTGCGGGGAGGGGACCCCGGCGGATAAAGATGGCAATGTCTCTCATCCAAGCGTGCCGCAGTCTGGCTCTCTCAACATGGCTGCTTTCCTTTTGTTTCGTGCATCTGCTCTGCCTGGACTTCACCGTGGCCGAGAAGGAGGAATGGTACACCGCCTTCGTGAACATCACCTACGCCGAGCCGGCGCCGGACCCCGGGACTGGGTCGGCCGGCGGCAGCGACGGCGCGGAGCTGCACACCGAGAAGACCGAGTGCGGGCGCTACGGGGAGCACTCGCCCAAGCAGGACGCCCGCGGGGAGGTGGTCATGGCCAGCTCGGCCCACGATCGTCTAGCCTGCGACCCCAACACCAAGTTCGCCGTCCCGGCCCATGGCAAGAACTGGATAGCCCTCATCCCCAAGGGCAACTGCACATACAGGGACAAGATCCGGAACGCGTTTCTGCAGAACGCCTCTGCCGTGGTCATCTTCAACGTGGGCTCCAACACCAACGAGACCATCACCATGTCCCATGCAGGTGAGCGGGCCCGGCGGGTGCGGGGCGGGCGCGGGGCAGGGGAGGCCGAAGGGCTGGAGTTGCCGAGAAGACTCTAGTGCCTGCCTCCCCGCTCGTTTCTGGGAAGTCCACACTGCGCGGAAGACGCGTTTCCAGTTCCCTGGACCTGTTCAGTTTTGCTTCGCGACACTGCGAGGGGTTTACAAAGAGGAGAGGACTAACTATATTGGGAGGGATACCGGAGAGTGTTTCGCTTGGCATAGCACGAGTCGGGCGAACCTCACCGAGATGGGCTAACTTTTCCAATGAGGATCTGGAGGGTGGAGTTTGGAGAGTGGGGCTCGGATATTGTTCTAGGTTAGTGACCCGCCCCGCACCTATTTGGAACCGGTAGATCTGATAACTCAGATCTGCACTCGGATGTGTGCATCAGGTATACCCCTGATGCAGGCCTTTGTGTGTCAAGAGGGGAGTAAGATTACCTTCTGGTAGCTCGATACCGCGAGCTTGCTCCTTCAAGTCAGGTTTCAGCTCTTCTTGGGAGACTTCGGTCCCTCCCTGCTAGGCTTACACACGCCATAATAATATTAAAAGTGTGCCCTGCCAATGTGTCATCCAGAGAAGCTGATAGGCAGACTCAGCGGTAAATAATCATGCTCAACCAGCCAAGAAGAGCATGGTGGCCACAAAGTTATATCCACTTTTCCAGTATTGCATGATGCTTTGCCTAATTGGGAAGCTAAATATGCTAAAATTTTTTCTTTCTGGTGAGAATGAGCCAATTTTAGGGAAAAAAGAACAAGCTTTTGTTAACGATGGCAGGGTGACAGGAATAGAAATACATTACTCCATATTTACATAACATATATATTATGTGATACATATACCCCAAACTTCATATTTACACATATGCCTGAAATGTACATATATGCCTGAAATACATATACCCCAAACTCTTTATCTCTATATTTACATATATGCCTGAAATGAGCAATGCTTCCACAGCAGAAACAAAAAAAAAAAGGAAGAAGAAGAGAAGATAACAGAGAGTGAGAGAGAGAAAAGACAATCTTTAGGCTTTTCAGCATAAGCAGCCTAGTTTAGCAGACTCACCTCCTTGAGTTCGGGGTTATTAGTTGTTACCAGCACCTGAGAAGCTGGCGCTATTTCACTGCAGAGGGGTCTCTGTGCTCAGGTTTGAGGGAAGGGGGGAATAGAAATGAGAGTGGCATTTTCTGACTGGAGTCACCTAATGAAAAATATTGTTTTCTTTAAAAGTCAAATTTTTATAAGTAGTTACACTACTGAAATGGAACACCAAGCTTTGACTACCTTTTCTTATTTCCTCCCTTTTTCTTTTTGAAAGGGATGTTCTCTTCAGGAACAAGTTTCCATCCAGAGCTCATGTCAACTATTAGTGAAATATTCAGTTGGTTTGCCTGCAGTAATTGACACCAGCTGTTTTAGTCAAGGAAATTGGGCAACCATAACACAAACAGGTTGATAAGGGTGGAGAAATATTCAGAGCCGAAACACACAGGCCAGAAAAATGCTGTGAATTGTTTAATAAAGTGGAGAGCCAGTTAACTTCTTAGAACAGTTACAGTATAGCACTTTAGAGACTATAAAATTTTTTCTTGAGGGTAGCACTGTACTCTGACCCTGAGTCATAAGAACACTACTAAATGTTATGATATTTTAGGATTTTAAGGATTATGAAAGACCATTTTAGTCATGTAAAGTATCTTTGAATAAACGTATTATTTAATATCTAAAACCTTTTAGTAAAGGGTTGAAGGGTTTTTTGTTGTTGTTGTTGTTTGTTTGTTTGTTTGTTTTGTCTTTAAACCCCAAGAAGATTGTTAACAAGCTTTGCAGGATTCTTTAATTTCTTTGTGCCTATGCATGAAATCTTAAACTCAACTTCTTTCAACACACAGCAAAACACATTATTTTTTTCTGTCCAAAAAGTTTCTCTAGAACTGCCAACATATTGAATCAATTAATGGCTTGCCACACTTAGAAGAAAGGAGTAAACTAATTTCCCATACAATGTTTGATTAGGACATAGTGGAAGTAAAATATTTTGTTACAGTTTAAAAATTACAGGCTGAAAAAATGTAAAGGAAATCCTTTACTACCTATTGTTCTGTTTCCAAAAATGTGTTAATATGGTATATACTAATAGTCATGAAAATTCCATATTATTATCTGACATATTGCCACATTAGAGGCTCATTTCACTCTAGAGACTGCCTTGACTTCTATTAAAATCACATTGTAAGAATATACAGCCTTTCACTTTACTCTGAAACCCATCTGCCTGAATCGCAAACAGTGCCAGCTCTGCTCTCTCTACAGGCTTAGCTCCCGAACTTGCAGGAATTACTTTTTCTGAATAAATTTGAGTCAAATCTCTAAATTCACTTCAGGAAACAGTACATTTTAGAAGATAATCAAATATCCTTATTTTGTGAACTTGGGATGCAATATATATTCATGCTTTCCAAAATGCCAGAGCATTCTTATATATGTGAGCCTTTTAATTCAGAGTCTCCAAAAAGGTTTTCAAAAATAAATGCAAAGGCTGATGTTTCTTTCTTCTAGAGTATTTTTGGAACTGATGGCTTTCAAGTGAGAAGAAGGTATGACAAAGCTATGCAAACCATCATGTAGTATCTATACATTTGGTATAATGTGAATTTCAGCATCTTAAAATTCATATACTTTGTAACCAGTTACTTTTTACTTTTTATCTTTTTTAAATATTCTAGATTTGTTGAGATATAATTCACAAACTATACAGAGTGCTCTTTTAAAGTGTACAGTTCAATGTTTTGTAGTTTATTGACAGAACTGTGCAACTATCACCACTATCTAATTCCAGCACATTTTCATCACCCACAAAGAAACCCTGTACCATTAGCAGTTACTCCCCATTTTCCCCCAACTCTCCAGTGCTAGGCAACCACTAATCTACTTTTTGTCTCTATGAATTTGCCTACACTGGAATCATGTATTATGTGACCTTATATGTCTGACTTCTTTCACTTAGAATGATGTTTTCAAGGTCCATACATATAGTAGGTATTAGTATTTCATTCCTTTTTGCTGCCAAACAATATTCCATTGTATGGATATACCACATTTTATTTATCCCTTGATCAGTTAATGGACATTTGGATTGTTTCCACTTTTTGATTATTATGAATAATTCTGCTCTGGATATTCACGTACAAGTTTTGGTATGGATATTTCTCTTGAGTGTCTAATACCTAGGAGTGGAATTGCTGGGTCGCATGATAACTATATGTTGAACCTTTCGAGGAACTGCCAGACTGTTTTCCAAAACAGCTAGACCATTTTACATTCTTTCCAGCAGTGTATGAGGGTTCCAATTTCTCAACATTTGTGCTAACACTTGTTATCTGTCTTTTTAAAATTTTAGCCATCCTACTGGGTGTGAAGTGGTATCTTCATTGTGGTTCTGATTTGTATTTCCCTGATTACTAATGGTTACTTTTTAACATACTCAGTTGTTTATCTATATTTTCATTTTGCTCCATTTCCCTTTTGTGCCAGCTATTATTTGCTTTTTCCTGGACTTGCAGCTCTTACTTTTTTGCTCTAGGGGAGGAAAAGAGAGATAAAGGAGAGATTAATAGAGAAAATAGAGCCATAGCTTCTGGGGTGGGAGAGGGGAGGGGGAAGGAGGAGAGAAAGTCTATGACTAAAGATTTATATTTCCCCTATGAAAGGACATGAGGAACTGTGTCTTTGGTGCTTTAGTGAGCCTTTGCCTGAGTTTGCCTTGTGAAAGAGCAACAGGAGGGTATACAGGGATGCAGCCTAAACCTGGTGAGAGCCCAGAAGTGAACTCTCAGGTGCAGGTAAAGGCAGTAAGCCCCTATTTCTCTCCCCAGGGCTGGTCAGATGTCTGTGGACCTTCTCACAGAGAATTCTGAGGAAAGTGATGATATCAGAAATTTCTGGAAGCAGTTTAAGGAAGTAGTTAATTAGAAGTGTAGCCTTCAGTGCCAACTCTCTGGGTTTGTGTTCTGGCTCTGCTACTTTCTTGCTATGTAACTAAGCCGTCTGAGGGCTTCAGCTTCCTTTTGGGAAATAGTAATATCTGCCTTGATTGGTTGTTATGTGAATTAAATTAGTTAATACACACACAGTGCTTACATCTGTAGCTGGCACATAGAACTCATTAAATGTCAACTTTTATTTATAAGGATTGAACTCGGTGACATACAGGGACACGTGGGAGCCTCAAACTGAACCGTCACACCCCCTGAGCTCAGTGAGGCCCTGACTGCCTTGGGAAAGAACATTTATTTACCCTTTCATGACTTGGAGGCCAGAGCAGTCATGCCAATTTCTGTTTGTGACCTCAGTGATTTGAGACTATTGTTTCAGCTCCCTCTGATGGCCAGTGAACACTTTACGATTCTCTGTTGCATTTGTACTTTCTTTTGACTTAAATTGAAACCTCATCATAACAAGGAGCAGTATGATAAGCAGGGTAGATTAATAAGTGTATGTAAGCTGGGGTTTTTTTTGTTTTATTTTGTTTTGTTTTGTTTTTAATTTTTATTTTGAAATAAATTCAAGCTTACAGTAACAGTTACAAAAATAATACAAACCCCATACACAGAACTCCAGCATACCCCAACCCCCCTCCACCGATACCCCGGTCTACCAACTTTAATATTTTGTCACTTTGCCATTTCTTTCTTTCCCTCCCTCCCCCCTTCCCTGTCTATCATCCATTATTTATTGCTCTGTTTTCTGAACATATGAGAGCAAGTTGCATGCATCCTTGAACAAATAATATAATTCACATATACATTTCCTATGAGCAAGAATATTCATTTATGTAATCACATTAAGTGTAGTTAAGAAGTTCAAGAAATTTAACATTGATGTAAAGCTTACATTCTATATTTCATTTTTTTCTTATGTCTTAATTGTGTCATTTTGAGCCTTTTCTTCTCTATTCTTAGATCTCATGCAGGATCGTCTATAGCATTTAATAGTCATTATCTATTTAGACTGTCTTTTTTTTCCATTGTGGAAACATATGTGCAGCATGAATCTTCCCATTCCAGCCCCTCCCAAGCATTCCATTTAGTGGGATTAATCGCATTCACAATGTTGCAATGCCATCACCTTCCCACCATCCATTACTAGAAATCTCCCTTCACCCCAAACAGAAACCCTACACTCATTTCTTATTAACTTGCCATTGCCCCTTCCCCCACTTCTCATAACCCATACCCTACTTTAGATCTCTATGATCATATTCTCTGATACTTTCTTGGACATAAGCTTGTTTTGACTGAGTTTTGAATGTTGAAAAAGTGATACATTTTCATCCCCCTGCCCATCACACACACACACTTTTTAAGAGTGTGTTTGCTGTCTTTCTGTTCATTTATTGCTAGTACATAGTTACGGGGAAATGATGGAATCAAACATCTAGAAGTATGGTATGGATTTCTAACAGTAACTTACAGGGGGCAGGGAAGAGAGGAGATTGTTGGCAGTAAATATTTAGAGTATAAGTTGAGTCCTTGGAAATGGGGATCCCAGGAGGGAGTCTATTCCATGTATTATAAGAAAAAGGAAGGAGATTTACTGAGACTCTTTCCTGTGTAGGTGGGTACTAATTCATGAGCTCATGCTACCTTTATCACCATTACTTTAATTGCTAAAGTCTACTTTCTCTCCAACCTCTGTAAAGGAACTAGTTACTTTAATTTAAATGAATTTCTTTTGCAGGACTTATTATATTTTTCTGAATATTGATATGCAGTTTTGTTTTTCATTTTCCTTTTAATGATATGTTTAGTTAACTCTCTGATAATATTGGCAGTTAAGTATTTACTCTGTGCCAGGCATGCTCTAAGCACTTCATTTGTATTAATTCATTTAATTCTTACATCAACTCTATGAGATAGGTAGTACTGTTATCTCACTTTTACAGATGAGGCAAGTGAGGTGATGTGACTTGGCCAAAGTCACACAGCTGTGTTAGATCTGGACTTGCAGACCTGGGCAGTCTGTCTCCAGGATCTGTGGCTGTATCCACTGCTCCACATGCTCTCTAAGCTTGAAACTATACCATGAAGGCTAGATGTGGAGAGTGAGTTCATAATGATGGACACAGGGAACAATCAAAGGCTAATTCCTGTTTCAGAATTCTTTAACAAGTCTATTGGCCAGGCGCTTTGTTGACTGAGGGAGCTGTGTCTCTGTGATGGAAGAAGTGTGACCTTATGTCTAGGCTTCTCCACCAGACCTGACACTGGTTCAATGTTTAGTTTGGGGCCATTTACTTTCTCTGTTCTGGGTCTCTGTTTCTCCTTTATAAAATGAGAGGTTTGATCTTCAAGGCCTGTTTAAAGTCTAAAATTTAATCCCTATATATGAAAAAATTGGGATATTTCTACTGAAAGTCCACATTTTTGGCTTCTCAATCAGAAAATCCAGCCACTGGTGGTTTGCATTACTGTGGGGAACAAGTGGCTGGAGCAAAGCAGTGG